>JABSTQ010000048.1:0-166837 GCA_013358835.2 Ixodes persulcatus | reverse complement strand
TTGATTGATTGATTGATTGGAGTTTTATGGCGCGAGAGCAACTAGGCCAAAATGCGCCAGGTGCATACACTATTGCAGGAAAAGGGTTAAGGAGAAGACAGAGCTATAGTAGCTGGTGATGCAATAAAAGTATGAACATGAATCGTGTAAAAGATATGGATATGAATTTCAGGTAAGTATAAAAGTTATAATGAATAAGAAAATATCTGAAAATAAAAAAACACACGGTGAAAAAGGAGGGGTTATAACAGGTGTAGATAGCCCGTTATTTTAAAAAATTCCAAAACTTTACTGAAAGGTACAAGAGGTTCATCTCCTAGCAAAAATTTGGGATGAAATGGAAGATGGGAACCAAAAATAGTGGAAAAACATGCTCGTCTTTTTTGATTCAAGTATGTACAGTGCCACAGAATATGTAGGACAGTCAATGTTTTGCCACAATGCTCACAGCGCGGTGTATCATCATTACAAAGTAAATATAGATGCGTTAAACGTGTGTGTCCAATACGCAAGCGGCACATCAAGACCTCGTGGAACCGGTTCCTTTGGTGGGAACTCTCCCATAATCCTAAACAAGGTTTGATATTATGTAGTTTATTGTCTGTTTCTTGATTCCATTCTAACTGCCACAGTTCATAAATTGATTTTTTAATGACTGGTTTAAAATCCTCATAGGGTAGGCCAACCGATGCTTTTAGGCCACCATTAACAGAGGCAGCCAATCTATCTGCTGCCTCATTACCTGGAATACCTACATGACTTGGCACCCAGCATAGTTTTATATCAAGGCCAAGTAGGAGAGCGCGATTCATTTGGACACGCGCTTGTTGTACGAGGCGATTTTTGGTAACGGTAAGAGAACATACAGCCAGTAGAGCACTCTGGGAATCCACAAACAGAATAGCCTTCCTCACACGGTCTTCTAAGATGTGTTCAAGCGCCATGAGCACAGCGTAAAGCTCAGCAGTGAAGATACTTGCAACAGTGTCAATACGTCTCGCTCGACTAAAGTGTTCCGAATAAACTGCGGAACCTACGAAAGACGAGCTTTTGGCCCCGTCAGTAAAAAATTGCACATAGTCTTGATATTTCTCTTGTAATGCAAGAAATTCCTTGTGAAGAACCTGATGGTTAACTGACCTTTTATTATATTTTGTAAGCGACCAGTCACATGACAATCTTACTGCCTTCCAAGGGGCAACAGTCTGTGTTTCCTTAATCAAGTTACTTTCAGGAAGAGCCAGCTGCAGGAAGGCAGAAATGCTCTGCAGCCGGAAGCTTAATGGGCGTATTATGCTAGGTTTGCTTTCAAAAAGCCGCAAATACATGGAGGTGTGAACAGAATTATTTGATGGATGCATAGGATCAGATTTCACTTTGTACCCATAACACAAGCTAAGATATTGTCTGCGCTTCTCTAGTGACATTTGATGTGTATCTACATACAGGCTCAAAACAGGCGATGTCCGAAATGCTCCTGTGGCAAGTCGAAGGCCAAGGTGATGGACCGGATCCAGCATTTTTAAGACAGATTGCCGTGCTGATCCGTAGACAATTGCCCCATAGTCCAGACGGGAACGGACCAGTGAGTTGTACAATCGGATGAGACATCGCCTGTCAGACCCCCAGGACGTGTGTGAAAGCACTTTGAGAATGTTAGACGACCGCAAGCATTTCTGCTTCAGCTCCTTGACGTGAGCCACAAAGGTAAGTTTCTTAACCATGCTGATTTAACCTGAGACTGGGGTAGAGAAGAAGCATCAAGAAGCATCAAGAAGCATCTTCTCTACCCCAGTCTCAGGTTAAATCAACATGGTTAATATTCACCAGCTCGCCAGCACCCTTACGATTTTTTGTAAGTTTCTTATCGAAAATAACCCCTAAAAATTTGTGCTCGTATTTTACAGGTATTGCAGCGCTATTCAGCTGCAAACAAGGATCAAGCAACAGACCACGACGTAGTGAAAAGGGCACACACACTGTTTTTTCAGATGAAAACTTAAAACCATTTTCATCGGCCCATTTGCTCATTTTGTTTATTGAGAGTTGAAGCTGGCGCTCACAACTTGAGAGATTGCAGGACGAAAAGGAAATCTGCACATCATCTACATATAACGAATATGAAACTGATGGAGGTATCACTGCAGCAAGGCTGTTGATCTTCACCACAAACAAGGTGACACTCAATACAGCCCCTTGAGGGACGCCATTTTCCTGAGGAAAAACATCCGAAAGTGTGGAACCAAACCTAACCTGAAAAGCTCGGTTAGTCAAAAACTCTCTTATGCAGCGCAACATGCGGCCACGGACACCGTGTGTGTATAAGTCCTTTAGAATCCCGTAACGCCAAGTGGTATCATATGCTTTCTCTAGGTCAAAAAATACCGAAACACAGTGCTGTCGATGAACAAATGCTTCACGTATGAAAGTTTCCAGGCGGACAAGATGATCCAATGTTGATCGCCCCATTCTAAACCCACACTGATTGGGATCTAAAATTCCCTCAGTCTCTAAAAAGTGCACTAATCGTCTATTTATTAGTTTTTCATAAGTTTTAACAAGGCAACTGGTCATTGCAATGGGACGATAACTTGCTGGTAGAGTAGAGTCTTTACCGGGTTTTAAAAGGGGAATTATATGTGCCCGCTTCCAGCACTGAGGAAAGGCAGAAGCCATCCACAAATGATTAAAAAAGGTTAAAAAATGGCCTAGAGATTCAGGAGACAAGTGCCGCAACATTTCATAGTGGATTTTGTCAGGACCAGGTGCCGACTGCTTTTTTGACCCAAGGGCCACCTCGAGTTCGCACATTGTGAAAGGCTGGTTGTATACAAGAGTGTCTGATCCTGACATAGCAATTGACTGCTTTTCTGCTACAGCTCTAAACTTCTTAAATTTTGCCGAATAATTAGATGAGCTAGACACTTCACAAAAATGTTCCGCAAGAACATTTGCCTGGCCCTTCAAGGTTGGCGAAGCCGAGGGAAAAAGAGGTGTCCTAAAAGAGAAGTAGTTACCCCGAATTTTCCTCATTCGGTCCCACACCTCCTTAGTAGTGACGGAACTGTTCACCTTGGAAACATATTTCATCCATGAGCTTTTCTTAGCTTGTTTCCTTGTCCAACGAGCCTTTGCTTTACGTTTTTTAAACTCTATCTTGTTCCAGACCGTTGGGTAGCGGCAGAAAGTGCCCCAGGCCCTGTTCTGACGTCTAAGCGTAACAGTACAGTCTTTGGTCCACCAAGGCTTGCACCGCTTAGGAAGATTTTCAGATGTTTGTGGAATGGAGGCAGATGCAGCATTTATGATACGGTCAGTAACGTACAAAGTGGCATTTTCCGGGGTCATAGCTAAAAGTTCAGCTGGGTCAAGCACTGCTTCCAATGCAAAAAGAGCCCAGTCAGCTTTGTCTAATTTCCACCTGGGGATACGTGTTGAAAGTGAAGGAGGTGCTACAGTACTTTCTAAAAAAACAGGAAAATGGTCACTTCCAAAAGGGTTATCTAAAACCTTCCAAGAAAAACAGGGAAGTAAAGTTGGAGATGAAAGAGACAAATCGATGGAAGTGAAAGTATTATGAGGTGCACTAAAAAATGTAGGATCTTGTCCATTTAAAAGGCAAAGGCCAGATGACAATAAAAATCTTTCAATGACACCACCACGGGAGTCTTGGCGAGCACTACCCCACATGGGGTGGTGGGCGTTAAAATCCCCCAAGATTAAAAATGGCTGCGGAAGTTGCGCTGCAAGTCCATGTAGGTCAGGTAAATTCAGTGGAACATTTGGTGGCAGGTAAAGTGAAACAAGCGTAATAAGGCGGTCAAGAAGAATACGAACTGCCACTGCTTCTAAAGAGGTTGTGAGAGGAACAGAAGCACAGGCAATACCACCCTGCACAACCACAGCTACTCCACCGGAGGAGTTGCTATGGGATGCACGGTCTTTTCTAAAAACCTGATGACGACGTAGAACATTAGTTTGTGTGTCCTTGAGATGAGTCTCCTGTAGGCATATAGCGACAGGTCGAAGCTCATTAAGAAAAAAATTAATGTCATCAATATTAGAGAAAAGAGCAAGGCAATTCCACTGCATGATACTATAGTTCTTTGCCATTTACAGACGAAAAAATATATATAAAAGTGACTTAAAAGGGAGGTTTGTTAAGGTTTAAAATCTATTTTTACACGAGGGGTACTCTGTTTTTTAGGAGGATCTTTCTGTTTCCAAGTGGGGTCACTGGCGACAGAAAGAGAGGGCTCCGATCCTGAGGGGGGAGCATCCTCCTCAGACCTGGGCCCACTTATGTCCATGGGCTCGTCTGTTGCCGCCGGCAGTTGACCCTTGGAGGTCGACTGCTTCGGCGGCTCCCCGGGCTTCCTCTGGGGAGCAGAGGTGCGAGGGGGTACGCCTCGGCCCTTAGGGGTCGAAGTGCGAGCTGGAGCAGGGGGGGGGGCAGCCCCTGCTCCGAGGTGGATGCTGAGGAGGCAGCATCCACCTTGCGATTCGGAAGCGGTGCCACTGGCAACGCTCCCGAGGACGAAGGAGACCTCGACGGGAGGCGCAGATCGTCCGTAGACGTCTGTGTTCCAGTCGAAACCAATGGCCGTACCGGTCCCCTATGTACGACCTGGGCATAAGAGCCTTTGGAGACAAAGGCGAAACGCTTTTTGGCATCAACGTAGGAAATGTTTTCATTAAACTTCAAGGTGAGAATTTCTTTTTCTTGCTTCCATAACGGGCAAGATCGGGAGTAAGCTGGATGTTTTCCATTACAGTTAGTGCACCGAGCTTCGTTCTCACACACATCAGCAACATGCTCCTTACTAGAGCATTTGGCGCAGGTCTCGCTACCCCGACAGTTCCGCGACCCATGGCCAAACCTTTGGCACTTAAAGCAGCGCTGAGGGTTTGGCACATAAGGCCGGACACGGCACTGAAGGTAGCCTGCCTTTACATTAGTAGGTAGAGTCGTGGAGTCGAAAGTCAGAATGACATGCCTGGTTTTGCGTTCAATGTCATCGCGACGGATGGTGATGCGCCGTGCTGCAACCACTCCCTGGCCGGAGAGACCCTCAACTAGCTCTGTATCTGTCAAGTCGAGCAAGTCATCTTCAGAGATGACCCCTTGGACGGTGTTCAACTTCCGATGAGCGGTCACACTGACCTTGTAGTCTGAGACGGAGTTCAGTGCTAAGAGTGATTCACTTTGTTTCTTTGTGTTTACCTCAACAAGGAGGTCACCTGATGCCATCTTTTTGGCGCTAAAGTTCGCACCAATGATACCTTCAAGCACTTTGGATACTAAAAAAGGAGAAATTTTAGCCAGTGGCTTTTCGCCCTCGGAGTGCAAGACGAGAAACTTTGGGAATTTAAAAAGATCAGGAGTCTTAGTCGGAATGTCAAGGACTTCGGTGCGGGTCCTTTTCAGGGCCCGATCAGTTAGTTTAGCTCTGGAACCCATAAAGATGGGAAGGAAATTCAGAGCCCGGGTGCACCGCCCACCACGGAGCCCAACAAGGGGGTAGGTAATGTGCCATAGCAAGAAAGGCTTGGCTGACACAATTACTCTACCAGTGCTGCCCGGGCCCTATAACCGAGTGTGGATGCAGGGACAGGACCTGTTTCCACTCAAGGTTAGCCCTTGCCGCCTAAGAAGGTGAAAAAGGAAGGAAGAGAGTGTAGAAGAAAAGAGAAAGCGGTGGGAGGAAAAGTGAAAGAAGGAAGAAGAGGGTAGAAGAGGCGACTGACTGAATCATCCTGGTCGGGCCAAGCCAGGACACCCGTCTACGAGAAGCAGGGGCCGAAGCGGTGTATTGCCTCGCCCGGGGGGCCCCGAAGGGTCCAAACATACCCCGGGCTCAGCTCAACCGCCAGGGTCCCCCTTTCCCCGGACACGGGTACGCCACGCACAGCCAGACGTGGGTGGGCGAACCCACATGGCTCGGGGTTCGTAGTGACGCCACTCACCAAGCACCTACCAAGGCAGGTGCCCCCTGCGTGCGGGTATGGTGGCCCACGTAGCTGGGGTCCGTGGAGGCGCCACTCTCCAAACACCTGCTTTCACAGGTGCCCCCTGCGGGGCCGACGGTCAGGCTGAGATGGCCCCTCTTCGGGTCGGGAGCCAGATACACTGGCCAGGTTTTGCTGCTGCGTTGATGGAGGTTCCGCATCTCGTAGACGAACGTTCGGCAGCTGCACCGCTGACGAAAACGACTTCGGAGCAGGGCCACGCACGGCCTCCGGGACGTGAGGCAGAGATTTTCGCAACAAGGCGTTGTTTTGTGCTAGCTGCACACGGAGGGATTCATTATCTACCCTCAAACACTTGACGTCTGCGGAAAGCCCGTCTATCTTATTCAAAAGAATTTAAGAAGTTCGCGAAAGTCACCTTCACCACTGCCGACCGCTGGAAGTTCAGCATTCGTGGAATCGAAAAGTGACGAGTCATCGGTGCTCGGAACGTTGTCGACGCCTTTTCGCCTTGTACATGACGAACACTTGTACGAACTTGTTCCGTTCTTCATGAGCAAATCGTAGTCTTCGGCCGCGACATTGATACACTTGCAGTGGAAGCGCAGGCCACAGATGCCCGAACAGTGAAGAAACTGTTGTCTGCCAAAAAACTGGGCGGAGCAGGAACCACACACGTCCTTACTGCCCGTCATTCCGAGAAGGAATGACGGGGTTACTGGCTGGTTTGAGGTTATGCGAAAAAGGTCTATAATGACGGCTGAAAAGTGACGTCACGAAATATAGTGTTTCACGGGATCCGGAAGTGTTGTAAAGGTTGTTACATTATAGTTCCCGGAAAACAAACACCGTTGCAATGTTTTTTGGAAGTACCGACAAACATAATGTTGCAAGTACAGCTTAAGAGGAATATGATGAAAAGCATCAGAATAAATAGGAAGACGTTTATTTGCAATGAAGACGCTATGAGTGAGCGGCGTTTAGCGACGGCAAGTGATGAGCGTTCGGGAATTTATAAGTTCACGTGATTGCTAACAATGGACATGCGGACAATGAAGACCTGTTTTGTCGGGAGATGGAGTTGCGGTGATAACCTGATATCGGACGACTCGTGGCAGACGAAGAAGCAAGTTTCTTCTCAGCGAATGGTAAGCGTCCTGTGTCAAGCACAGCACGTCGCTACCGACGTTCTCGACGTTTCGAACACTTACCGCTTTCGACAAAAGTGTTGGCAACTGGGCTAACTTTTTGGAAAAAACTCGAAGTCTTCCTCGAGTCCAGCGCCATCATGAACAGTAACTGAAAACGATCCACTATTCAGTCGGTGGGTGGCGAAACGTATCCGCACCTGCGGAGTCATGATCGATGCGTACTGTAAGTGATCAGAAGTCCACACGATGCATGCCACGACGTCAAAACGCGTCATTGACGTTCTACGCCCTCTTTTCACTACTTTTGGCCTACCGAAAGTACTTTTCTCTGACAACGCGCCAAATCTTGATTCAAAGAAAATAAACAATTAAAAAAAACAGCATAAGGCATTATGGCATTATATTAGTGCACCACATCATCCTGCAACTAATTGGCAAGCAGAACAGATGGTGTGCGAAACAAAGAAAGCCCTCTTGAAACCTACGGAAGAAGCAGTTCAGTGAAGAATCGCCAGGTTCTTGATCCGGCAGCACGCGACGGTCTCATCTTCCACGGGAAAAACACCCGCCGAAGCAGTCTTGTACACGTTACTAAAAAAAAGTAATCGATTACAATTACTATTACTTTTGGCTAAAAAGTATTCGATTAGATTACTTGATTACTCGACAGCAAAAGTAATTGGACATTACTTTAATAAGTAACCGTTACTTTTCTGATTACTTTATTGTGTGAAGACTTACATCTTTAGCGCTGATAACAATGAACTACTTCCAACCTATATTTCACAATTTCACAAGTATTGAAGAAGAAAAAACGGGTTCCCTCTACAGCATCAGCCATCTCTGTGCGCTGCATCATGGGATCATCGGTTTTTCTAGCTGCGAAATTTCTAGCAGTTTCGCAATCGCTATTTCACCCGAAACATCTCCACTGGTCCCTGATGAATAGAAACTTAGAGTGCTTCTTGGAATCTCTGGTTCCAAATAAAAGGTATTTTGTTTCCTTGCTCTATATATTTTCTTGCACTGGCAACCAAGAAGCCCTTACTCTCTTTCACACACACACGCGCTTCTCCAGATATCATTCACATCTGGATGAACTCGCAGCAGCGGCAGCAGCAGCTCCAGGATTTGAAGCGGATCATGTGTAGTATCCATTAGCGGAAGAGATCGCCCCGACCACTTCTCAACTCGAAACATTGCTTGTCATACAGACCACTTAGGGGAAATACGGGATCTTGACGTGTAGTATTTAAACTGGCTTTGTCATAATTTGCATCCGCTTTAGACATTCTTCGGTTCTGGTTCTCCTGTGGGCTGCGAGTAGGTACTGCAAGCAGGATTGTTTTTTTTTTTTTATTTCTGCGTGTGTGTACGTGAGGGGGCTAGTTTGAACGAAGGACTTACAAAGTTACATTTTGCTTTCTCAAACGTCGCCCTGAATAGCCTTTGTCATGCACTGGGGCTTTCCTGGGGCTTCCCACTCCAAGTCCCAGCTCGAAAAAAAAAAGAAAACGGACATTCCACAGAAACTGTAGATACAAAGGGGTTGACCTCGTTTCCTACAGCTCCGCAAAAATCTCTTTTTTCCGTTAGAAAAACTAAGCGAATTTTATTTTTGTCATTTCAGAAAAAAAGGTGTGTGCGAAGGGGGGGGTCCGTGGAAAAATAGTAACGGTTAGAAGTAATTTTTATTCCTTCAAAAAGTAATCAGATTACTCTTGTGATTACTGCCAAATAAAAGTAATCAACTGATTACAAAATTACTCCAAAAAGTAATCGATTACAAGTAATTTGATTACTTGTAACACGTACGGTACAAGTCTGCGCCGAAGCAATGTTCGGCGGACGGAAAGCCACACCCCTCGATCTCATGACACTATAGCCTACGAACGAAGATCGAGAGATTCCCAGATCGGGAGTGATGGCAGTTTATTCGATCGGACAACTCGTCTACGAGAGGAATTTCAGCGGAAGTCCGGCCTTCCATGTAAAACTTGAGTAGAAGAGGCTCCATGTTGGTTGACCAGAAGGTGTCATCCTTTTGAATACGTTGGATGTCAATGCCCTTGAGTGTAAATATAACGAAATCACAAAACTCTCTTTGAGTATTGTTTAACTGCCCTTGTATTTGGTGGCAGAACCTATGGTGGTGATTTAAACCTTTCACACCGGGCTCTTCTTTCTTATTTTTCACCTTATACTCTTTTGCGGTTTCAGTAGGCTTCAATAATCTTTTGGAACGGGGACACTTTACGTCAACGAGGCCATTTGTTCCAAGCAGTCCATCAGGGGATGCTGCTAGAAATCCGTCCTTCATATTAACGAACAAGCTGCACTTATGCACAGTGCAGTTTTCCTGTTCCACGTATATACAGTTGTATATATACAGCGTGGCGGTGGTGTTTCTATGCTAATAAAAGAAAATGTGAGTTACGATCTTTTGACAGATTACTGTCGTTCGACTTCAGAATATGAAGTGCTTTCAATACTGACAAATCACAATATCATATCTGTGTTCTATTGACCCCCCAATGGAAATATCTCAAAATTTTGTGAGTTCTTAGATGACTTCTTTGCATTTATTGAAGAAAGGAAGCATAACGTGATTTGGGGAGGAGATTTTAATGTTGACATGCTAAGTGTCATGGTTTAATAACCATGATTTGCTTCTTCAAAAACTTTATATTTACGGTATTAGAGGGCAAGCGGAAGTACTTATAAGTCATATCTAGAAAACAGGCGTCAATATGTGCATATCGGGGGTCACGCCTCTGATTTAAAACCTATAAAATCGGGAGTACCCCAAGGAAGTATACTTGGTCCGCTTCTTTTTAATATATACATAATTGACATCGTTAAATTGCACCAGAAGCTAAATTTATCATTTACGCTGATGATAAAAGTATTTTTATATCGTCTCGGAATTGCAGCGACATTGTACAAGTAGCAAACGACATCTTGAGAAGGCTGGAGGCTTGTTCTACATAAAATAATCTAATAATAAATAAAGACAAAACTAAAGCTATGCTTTTCAGCCCCCAAAACAGGAAAATTACCCTTTCGAGCGACATCGTCCTATACTCGTCCCCCATTGAATTTGTCAACACGTTCAAGACCTTGGGCGTGTTGTTTTCAAATAACATGTCTTGGACAGCGCACTTAGATTACGTTATTTCAAAACTTGCTTGTATAATAGGTCTGATACATCGGCACCATCTCATTCTTCCATCAAGTGTTAAACTACTTCTGTATAACACATTATTTGTATCTCATTTGAACTATTGTCATTTGGTATGGGGTACTACTACAAAAACAAATTTCTATAGAATATTCTTACTACAAAAGAGAGTGTTAAGACTCGTGTGTGACGTGCCTTATCTTTTTCACACGGACCAAATTTTTGAAAAGCTCGGGGTACTTAAAATACATTAACATTACGAATACAGGCTTATCATGAAGTATAAACAAGAATATCCTGTGATAAATAGCTTCCTGCGTAGCTTGGCATCTCTTAGAAAAAGACAACTTACATATTCTACTCGCCACTCAGATTTCTGGATGGTTGATACATCGCGTAAAGATTATGGCCTTCTGATGATTAGAAATACACTTCCAACATTACTAAACACTTTCATAAATTCGAATGTTGATATAATATCTTCTAGCCCGCGTTAGTTACGTGACTGTTTATTTTTGATATAAATATGGTGTTTATCATTGGTCTTGTCTTAATGCGGAATTTTCTTGAGCATATTTTTTTTTTCAATATTGATTTTATGTGTAGTTGATGGCCTGTTAGTCATCTTTTTGTTTTAACACATTAGCGTTTTGTGGTTGTTTCCGTTTATTTTGCATTTTATTTTGATGTTACTTTTTTTCTTGCTTGTATGAAACTTGACTCCCGCTGTGTACCTGTTGAGGGGGCTGGAGACCCGTCAAGCTGCTTTGTCAGCTTTTTTCTCCAGCTCCCACGATATGTGATATGGTGAATAAAGTTATTATTTATTTATTTAAAGCAGCATCCTCATTGATTCTACCATATTCTGTTGCGGGTGAAGAAAAGCCTTTGGGTACACGATACTTCAAATAAGCCTGGCACTGTACGTTATGGTTCGACACCCACTATTGTTGTCGTCCTTATAGAGCATCATCATTGAATGATTACCTCGTCGCCTCATATTGCGCTTCATCAACAGTAAGTACAATGGGCTACCGCCATATTTCAATCCAAGAATTGAAAAATTGAGTCGTTCAGTATTTCATTATGTTTATTTTTTTATATAATGTTATTACGTTACATTACCTCGAGACGATCGACGTCCATCGTGGATCTTCAAATATGCCTGTATATAAATTAGACACACAATCACAAAGAACACAGCGTGCCGCCTCTTTTCCTTGGATCGTCTTTTTGAAACCAGCGTAAGCTCGCGTGTTCTCTTTTCTGAGACGGTTAGAACGGTCGCACATAAAACCCGCATTTCTCCTACCCGGCCGCTTCCTCCTCTCATTATGTGTAGTTGGTTATAACTAAATAAGCTATAATAATGGTGTAATATTCATATTTCGTTTCAGTTTCAGTCGGGGGAAAGGAAGTCCGCGCGAACAAGATCTACTAAATGAGCTGCTCGACATTGTGGGCGCCGCCATTTTGGGGCTTGTGCAGAACAGACGCAACTGCCGATCGTCATGGTTCAAAAGTGCGACTACCTCAGCATTGGATTCGGTGTTATTAAGCTCATGTAATATTGTTTTGCTTTGTCGCGAACTGTTTAATCATTTGTGGAGAACGGAAAAGCGTTTCCTATGATTTCAGATAAGGCTTCAGATAACTGGCAACCATGATTTTAAGCCACAATATGGCCAAGCGTCGCTACTCTGAAGCGTAGCTAATTTAGTGGCACCAGCGGGAACAGTGAGCAACAGGCAGGCGTCAAAAGGTACTGGCTTGCGGAATTTACAGTGCTTACGTCATGGTCCCTCCAAGTATTACAAGCTCCTTGAACAAGGGCATGAATAGCGTCGTTAAATAAGCTACGCTTCAGAGTAACGACACTTGGCCATATTGTAGCTTAAAATCATGGTTGCCAGCTATCTTAAGCTTTTTTTCTAAAATCACAGGAAACGCTTTTCCGTCCTCCACAAATGTTTAAACAGTCCGCGACAGAACAAAGCAATATTGCATCAGCTTCCTAACACCGGATTTAAATGCTGAGGAAGTCACACTTTTGAATCATGACGATCGGCAGTTGCGTTTGCTCCGCACAAGACCCAAAATGGCGGCGCCCACAACAATGTTGGGGAACGGAGTGCCGATATTCTAAGCGCAGCTCATTTAGTGGCTCTAGGCATGAAGTGATGTATTCTTTTCCTTTTTGTCTTTATTGTTTATTGATTACAATCAGATTGAGTAATGAACGCCTTATATCACATTACGCTTGTGTAATTATTTATCTTAGATTTATTACCCTGAACCAGTACTTAAACCATTCATTTGTCGATAGTAAATCTTCCAATATATTTTCTAAATGTGAAGGTAAAAAGGCACGAACATCGATGATGATACAGACGCCAACGCCGCCCTCGAAAATTTTCTGAACATTAGAAATCAGCAGTTTTGTCTGCCATCCGGCAGGTAGCGCAACAAAACAACCAAACAGTTTTTAATTGTTTTTAAAATTAGCTAAGCTTTACACCTATCAAGAAACCAAAGCAAGATCATTGTCAAAATCTAATACATCGAAATGTATATCTATTTCATACAATAAATCTTATTAGATGCCAATAAATCTGTGTGATGTCTATAAAAGATATCCGTCAAAAACAGGTAAGTTTGTAGGGCTCCTGGAGCGTTATTACTATGAAAATGAAAAAAATCCATCTTCCTATTTCTTGGGCAACCATTGTAGTTCTAAATGTTACAAAGGATTTTATCATAGTTTAATTATTTCCTCAGCGGCATTTGAAGCACCGTGACTCGAAGCGCAAAAAAGTGCGACGTTTGATATAGAATATCTAAATAAAAAAATGTTACACAACATTAAATTTTTCTCTGCATATTACCAATTATTAGCACTAAAGTTGTAGCTAATTTCATTGCCCTAGCGCATGTCATTAAAAACATATTTGTGCTGAGAAATTACAATTTTAGGGCAATATTTGTAGAGATGAACAAGACAAAGTAGTGCAAATACCAAAAACGTATATCGTTACATTCTGTTCCGACATCATCTTAACAAAACTGTTCTATTGGAATCGTGTTATCTTTAATAGATCGTTCATGAAATATGAACCAGCGGAGCAAGTGAGGGTCCGTGCCATCATATTCGCAACGCTACAAATGCGCATGAACAGTATAAAACTATAAACCAATACATATATATTATCAAATGAAAAAAGATTGCATTGCCTTTCGAACGACATCAATCCCACAAAACAGTATTCAAAAGATGAGTAATGGCCTGCCAAAAAGTACCTAAACTGCCACATTCAGTGGGACCGTAGCTTAAAGGGGCACTGACACATCAAAATCATTTTTTTTTTATTATTTAAAACGATTGAAAACAATGCCGGGACATTACCCTCAAAATTCGAAACTTGGGAATTAAGTATTTGTGAAGTAAAAAAAACAATTTCCAAATGCCGAATTTGAAGTTCCCGCGCCATCCGCGCCAGCGCAGTGACGTCAGATTTTGCGGTCTCTTGCGAGTCGACTTTCTTTCGCACTTCCGCTCCACGCTACAAAGTAAAGCGCAGTTGCCACCGCGACCCGAAGCGAGGAGCGGGGGAGAAGGGCGCAGGCGGACCGGGAAACCGGTTTCTTCGTCTGGTTCCGCGACTCACCGATCATCCTCTGCTCGAGCGCCGCCAAGTTTTCCGAGGGATGATAAAAAACCAGGACGCGATATCACTACGGACTCCGATTTTTGGTATTTCAAAAAGAAGGGCCGTAGTGCGTTCGCAATTGCGTTAAAAAACATATTTTACGATTGCCGTTAATAAATGTTATAAAAATGTCACTTACAAAGCTTCTAAATTTCATGATTCTTGACATCACGAATCAAAAGAAGCGAGGAGGCGTAGAGCGGGAGAGGAGAGCGCCAAAAATAAAAAGGCGCGCGCGCGTGCGGGGAACTTTTTTTTCGCGATGCGGATTTTTTTTGCGTGTCTATCGCTACAACGTGCATCGTTTTTGACAATAAAAAAAAATACGACCTTAGGGGTATCAGTGCCCCTTTAAATATGATTGCAGAGCCTCTTTAAAAGGGCCATGAACCGATTTTTCTACTTTCGCTCAATGCTACTCAAGATAAGTCTCTAAAGTTAATAATCGAATAAACTTGCCTTATTTTTTCTTTCTAAGCAATGACAGTCTGAAAATAAAATCGAGAAATATGAGCATCGTTCATCCCCTCAACTCGGAGCCAGAATAAGCGGTCACGTGGCCTGGCACCTATCCTATTCCGCAAACGTTCATCATATAGCCACGGGCTGGGGTTGGCAAAGTAGAAAACGCCTGGTGAGCTCCAGGCATTGTTAGAGTTCGGCTATTCTCATCACCACAGTGGTTGGACACGAACCACCACCCCCGTGTCCGCCGAGCAGGGTTGTAAAGCACCTAGGTACAAGCAACTGGAAATCGGTATAATGTACTTTTGTTCTACCTGAGGTACAAACCTAGGTACTTTTATTTCTCGGTATCTGTATCTGCATCTTAGGTACATTTTCTAGTAACTTGTAAGTCGTAACTAAGTGGAGTTACTTTTTACAGGTCCTTTCAATTCACTTCGTAAAACTGGTAGAAACTATAAATCTTGAATTATCAACACACTGCCTTGCGCCTTGATTAACATTGAGTTGCGTACGACCTTTGAGGCACTCACTCGATCGAACGACGTTTTAGCGTACAATGATGCCCCGCCCATGATGTTTTATCGAACGACACTTCAGCGAATGGCGGCGTTCATTTGAGCGAGCGGTAGATTACCGATGTCGTTCTAGCGACACCAATTTATCAAATCTCTTTGGAACTCCGTTTAGGGAAAATTGCTACCTGTTTCCTCCATCTCAAACCGAAATCGACTTCATTGCGTGTTTGAAGTTCCTCTAACAGCTATACATGAGAGGAGATAACTTGAAAGATGTGCGCAAGTTCTGTTGCCTGTATCTTGTCCTGGTGGTGGCTCTCTTCTGCGATAAATACAATATAAAATATAATGGAAAATAAATTATAATTACAATCGTAAAGCAATGTAACATCGCGTATCTGATACAGTTTCCACTCAATAAATCGGACTCAAATTTTGCAGATATCAAAACTAAAAAAATTCTGAAAGAAACAAAAAGCTCATTTTTTTTCCGACTAACGAAAGAAAGAAAGAACGAGGGAGCTTGAAGCCATTCTCTCGTCGTCGTGAAGGTTAGGTGCATATGCACTCGACTCATGCGTTTCTTCATGCGGCCGACGTCTTCTGGGCCCGTTGACGTCAGCACCGGCTCATGTGAATGCGGCTTTCCTTATATCTCGCATTCACACCACTAAAGCACATTTATTGAACTCGTCTTTTGTTCGCATCCTTAGTATAAAAAGCTTTATTTCCAATATATTCGCACAAATTTGGGGAAAATAAATAAAGTATCTTTGAAGTAACTGTACTTGTACCTAGGTACATTTTTAAGCGAGTACCTAGGTTCGTACCTGGGTACTTTTTTGTATGAGTAACTGTAACTGCATCTTAGGTACATTTTTGAAGTAACTTTTCAAACCCTGCCGCCGGGGCATTGATTGTTAAGAGCCAAACTCGAGTGCTCACGCAATTTTCGCGTCCAATCCATGAGTCGCGCTCGACTGCCCTCAGGCGAGCGGTTTACGTCCCACAAATATGTCATCAAGTTTGCGAAGGCAAGACTGAAAGAAATAGTTCCCTATTATCCTCGCGATTTCGCCAAGACCAAGACGCTTCTGAATCAGTGACGGTTCGTGCAAGCATTCCTGGGCCAGACAAGGACCAGTACGCCTCTGTAAGGTCATGAACATTCCAACCCGATATGGTTTCGTGACCCCTTTGAATCGTACAACCGAAGGCCCTCGCTAAATCTCCAACTTTGCCTTCCGTGCAGCATTTATGCTTTCTAGTACTAGTTACGTAAGCAAACTCGACAGGCTTGCAAACACGGAGCGACCGGGAGTCACTTGGGACGCAAGCGGCAGTTCACGTTTGTAAACAGTAAAATGAGTATTGAGACGGAAGCAGGACCACTATCAGAAGCGTGCTTGCAGACTACTCTAAAATAAAGCAACAATATTGTGTAATGAGTGATAGATAAATAATCCGACTCGGGCAGCATGAGCGCAACGCGAACACACTGCCGAGAATGAAGGCGGTCGCTCACATTCAACGGAAGTCTCGCAGTCGCCGATGAGCAGTTCTTCGTCGAAGCGCGTCCAACACAGCACAATAATTCAATGGACTCTGACGAAGAAAACTGCCATCACCGAAACGTTGTCATGGATGTATTCCCGTAGTTCAGGACGAAATGCCACGGCCACAACTGCAACGTGGCCGCGGTGGAGGACACTGAAGAGCGCTTTTCGGAATCCGGACCTACAAGGCCCCCAACAGATCACCATAACTTCGCAAACGGCGAAAACTATGACTCTAGTGAGCCCACCAGCGCGTCAGAGCGAGTAACGTGACAAATTTTCATCCAAGCGTTTTTGTCCTACGGAGAGCGGCCACGTGTTTCCCTTCACCCTCTGATTCGCTAGACGCGTCCGTCGTGCTCGCTCACAGCCACACGAAGACACAGAAGAAGGTGTGGAGGCTTAACAGGAGACGAGGTCAGAGGGAGATGGACAATGCAGCTAACCTCCCTCTGCTGCTTTGTATAGACCTCCTGCGCTGCCCAAGGAGCGCCGCGAAAAGGGACTCGTCAGGACTTGTTTTGGCTACACTCTTAAAAAAAAGCTAGTAGTATTTACTAGGTAAGAGCTAGTAACCGCTTGTCACAAATGCTACTAGGTACCTAGTAACCTTAGGTAGTAACGGTCAAGCTAGTAACGGGTATAGGTCAAGAAGCTAGTAACTGTTACTAGCCTCAAAGTAGAATCCATGTATTTTACTACCTCTAGCTAGTAACTAGCGCAACCTCCCGACGGAAGACCGGAAACGCAACTAGTCACGTGATTTCCGGTGGGAAAAAAAGTGTGAGTTATGCCACTTATCACCAGGTGGCAGGTGCAACAAAAATTGAAACTGGAAATGAGTAATCCAGGTGGCGCTAGTCAACGTCCAATTAAATGTACAAAAAAAGGACGCCGATTATTTAGTTTATTTTATTTCCTCCGCATTCGCAAGTAGATACATATAAACATGCACACCCACATTTTTAGCACACAATCGACACAATGCATTAAATACAAACACACGATCACTCTAATCGCTAACTTACGGGTGGGGGCAGTGAGAATCGAACCCAGGAGGTTCCCACTGCAAGCTTACGACCTGAGGCGAGTTAGTCCACTCGGCCACTTCCTCCCGGCTAACTTCCTTGACTGTCCTTAAAGGGGTACTCCACCAATTTTTCGATGGAGGCCGATTTGCCTCAAAATTGGCTCAACACGCCTGTGGACAAAGCTGAACTCGTAACCGAATTATTTCATTCAAATTATTTGTTTTCGCGAAGTTATTGAATTTTCAAGTTACGGGTTCAGAGCCGATTTCAACAGGCGATTCTCTGCCGACAACACTGGAGTCGCTCGTCAAGTGACGTCATTGGAAGTGCTCGTTTTTGGCGATCTTTGGGGAACAGTGCTTGCGGAGGACGTGTATAGCAACAATTTCTATCTCTAAGTTTCCGTACTCATACAATGGGTTTTGGAAACTGGTGCTGTGCTGTCGGCTGCACAAACAGCGCCAGCAACAACCGCAGCGTGTCATTTCATCGCTTTCCTGGCGACGGCACCTTGCGCGAGCAATGGATCCGAGCTGTACGGCGCGAATGCGGCGCGATAAGTGGTCCCCGACGAGTACAACTCGACTGTGCTCGGAAGTTGGAACACTTTTACGTCGACTGTTAGGAGACCTCGAGCCTTCTCAAGTTGGAGTTTGGCCACGGCTACCGGAAGCTCAAGCCCGATGCCGTGCCTGCGCACTTTAAGCACGGAGCCCCGACGACCCCCCATCGAAAGAGGAGCCCTTGCGAAAAGGAAAAGATCAGAGGTTGGTGTTGATGTCTCGTTCACACGCGCGTTCGAGAAGCGCGCTCTCTTGGCGCGGACAGAGCCCAGTATAAAAGGCTGTTTGAGCGGATTGTCGACGAGTGCAAAGGTGGCATACCGAGCCTACGGCTCAGCAAAACTTCCTTTGATTTCCTTGCTCTCAAAACTCTGACTGACTGACTTGTCGACGAGATTTAAACACGTAATGCATTTCTGTATGTGAGCTAGCTAGGCTGTACTCGCCGAGTAAAGCCGCGTTCACTGTGGCGCGGATTGTGGACGAGATTTAAAGACGTAATGCATTTGTGTATGTGATGCGGCCGTCAAAAGCTTCTACATTCGAAACGGCTAGCAAAAATAGGATTTTGAACGTACACACCTGAAATTGGGCACACTAACGTCGTTTCGTCCTAAGTTTTATGTCTATTTTTTTTCAGACGTCAACCCGAGAGTAGTGACTTGCTAAAAATATAACAAAATCAACCACCGTGCGTTTCCTATGGCCTATAGGGTAGTTTTTAGTCTGCAAACTGATTTGTGACCGCGCTCCCATACGGTATACCCAATGTGGTATACCCAATACAGACTTCTTTTTTTTTTTCGTATTTCTCACGATTCTTTTGGTCGCTGCCAGCCATTCCAAAGATGTTCTCAGGGTTTTCGCGCTGCGCAAAAAGAGGTTCCATTTTCCTGTCGGTAACGGGCGCAGCCAGGTGAAACAAACCAGCACGTCTCAAGTCAACAATCACTACCAAGTATACTTCAACGCAACCTTAACATTAACTGCACGAAAGCCTGCAGACGCGAACGCCTAACGTCCCGCCACACAAGCGCCCATGCATCTGAGGCGCGTTCAGAGGCAACCAGGGGGGCTATGTTCGACAGATGTTTCGTTTCTCCTAAAACGAAACGGAACTGACAATATCGCATCGGATTGGCTAGAGGCTCAAATGACAAAAGAGGGAATTTTTGTCATTTGAGCCTCTAACCAATCAGACGCTATATCGTCAGTTCCGTCACTTCCGTTTCTTTTTAGGAGAAACTAAATATTTGTCGAACATAGCCTCCCAGTTCGCGCTTACTATTCGCTGCGGTCCATGTTGAGGTGAGACGCTAAGTATAGTTGCAATACCTATGCGATGCCTCTCTGGTGTGCGGTCTGTAAACGTTTTGAAATATTCATTTTTGTTTGAAATGGGCGGCAAAAATTTCGGAATTTGAAAGTTGCTCATGAAATAGCCAAGTACAAATGTTTATGCGACGCCTCTTTTACATCCGTGCCGTCCAAAGGGTTTGTACTACCCGAAAAAAGATGTCCAGAGTTTCAGCTCAGCAGGCCTATCGGCCACCTGAAATCAAGGTCGCAGACCAGTTGGCAGACGTAAAACTACCAATGTAGGCCATAGGAAAGGAGTTGCTGCCGTTTCGTTCTATTTTTTTAAACTTCCTTACCTCCAAGTAGATGTCTGGAAAAATATGTATAAAACTTTGGGCGAAACGACGTTTGTGTGCCCAGTTTCAAGTGAGTATGTTTGAAATTCGATCTTTTCTAGGCATTCAGAATGTGAAAGTTCTTATGGCTGCACTATTTCTCGCATCATGTGCCTGTCGTGATGTGCGTAGGAAACGAGAAAATAAATTGTGCGAATGTGCACCCGTAACACGTATTATGACGTAGAGTCAGGCACGTAGCCAGGATTTTGTTTCGGGGGGTCCGCCCATGACAAAATGCTGTGTGAGACAGATGGGGGAAAGGAAGCCCCAGCAAAATGAAAGATTTCGGGGGGAATGAAGATTCCAACACGAGCTGGGAGTAAAAGTACCAGACAATGTCAAAAGACTTAATACTAATCTTGATTAATATAGCCACTTTAGACTAGAAATAATGTATTGATTCCTAATGCAACTGTGGTGGTTGATTTCATTCCTAAAATAGAGCCATCCAGAGACCCTGGCTTTGTCGGTCGTCATCCACTCTATGTTTCTTTATAGATTATGTGGTCTGCTTTCTAGGTATCAAGAAGAAAATCGTCGCGGTGGCAAGGAAAAAGCAACACAGCGTGCTCCTGAAGTGGCTGAAGACCATTGTCCGGCATCTCCACTGGTGCGCCCACACAAGCAATGGTGATAACAAGCTGGTCATGGCCAAGTGGACCTCCCTCATTCGGCACGTCAGTGGTGTTCACCAGCACCTCGACTCCCTTCACCCAAGCTGTGAGCACGGGGACGTGCCAGATCGTCTCTGGCTTGCAGAAGGTAAGATTCACCTTGTATGTACGGAAGTGCAATACTTTGTATGGAGGTCATGCCATATTGATTCGGATTTTCACACTTTAGAGTTTGCTCCAGATACTGACACCTAGGTATTGGTGAATGCCTCCATCATATCTGCATGTTCCTTCTGGAGGCAAGTGTACTTGTGCAACACCGCCTAGAACTGAAGGCCTGTACATTATGTCATCATTAGTAGATACCCAATCCGCACCAAGCAAGCATGCCAAAGCTCAACAAGAGTATGCGGCTCCGCAGCAGACGCCTGTGGCAAGATATCAGACGCCAGCGTCTTGGCGTCGCTGCGCTCCAGAATTGCACTCATTGTAATATGCCAGCAACGCATCAAGGACACGCTCGCGGCAACGCGATACAAGATAGGCGGCGTTGCAGAGAACTACTAATGATGAAAATTGGAGGAGGAAAGGCGCGGGCCTTATGTTCTAGGCGGTATTGACTTTCTATGCTCTGCCAGAGTCACTGTTTGCAGGTGCGCCACACCCACCCCTGGAGACCGCTCCAGGTCACCACAGACCAAGAAATGATGTCGTCGCAGAGCTTTTTTCATGTCCCTGAAGAGATGATAATTGACCAGGTGGGGCAAGTACTGCATGCATCAGCACTTGAAACCCCAACATTGTGACAGCATCAGTTGGCTCGTATGGGTGTGGGCATTTTCATGTCGTAAGAGCACACCGACCACCAATTGCCCTGGTACTGCTTTTCAATGGCACGATGCAATCTTTTAGGAGTCTCCACATATGTAGCGCTGTTTATGGTGGCTTCTAGTTCCAGTCAGTCAATGAGGATAATGCCCTTCATATACGAAAAGCCCTGCGAGGACGCCATTTCATGGCAACTGTGCATCTGCACATCATGGCACCCTCAGACGGTCTAGCTAGAAAGTTTTCAAGCTTGCGGTAGTGCAGAGGATTCCTCTAAATTGATCCGCCACACAAAGCGCACAGTCCGTCGCATGGTCCATAGCTCGGGGCTTGCCGCGCCACTGCGACTTGCCAATGCCGTCGCATGCACCCCACCCGAGAAACCGCCCTTGCTGCCCGCAGACTGCTATGACAGGACCCTGGCACGCTGCAGCGTGAAGCAGATATCATTACATGCTGAAGGCGTGTAATGGTATCTGTAATGGTAGAAGCCGAGCTTTCGGAGCTTTACGACAGGACCCATAACCAAGTCCTACTTTTAAGCGTACCCAGGTACCTTCCTTCATACCTTCAAGAAGCTGGAGGCCATCTTGATGGGACCCCAACTCCTAAGGGACATTTCACTCCTGTCTCCAAAACAGCAGACGTTTTCACTGGAGTCCTTCCATGCGGTGCTAATCCACTTTGCACCTAGGTCCAGCAAGTTCCAGTACGATGGAATGGTGGCCCGGTGAGAAAAATTGAACTAGACAGTGCAGCTGGAAGTGCAGAGAACAGACTATATGTTATTAATTTTTAAAGCAGCCAGAGCTATCCATTTATATTTTGCACATTATCATTACAGCACCTACATCGCGGCCCTTCACTTCAATCACAATGCGGACAGGGCCATCCTGCTAGATGAAGATGGGATGCCGAAATTCTCCCAGCAGTGCTCGAAGGCAGAGAAGCGGTGGACTCTTGTACCTGCCAAAGAAAAGGTGACATTTGGTGAGTATCACATTTTTTAGAACATTACAGCATTCAGAAAGCTGGGGTCATGACCACGATTATTTCACATAAAAATTGCCCTTGCATGCAGAAGAGAAAGGCTAAAACATTTCAGCTGCTATTTTATGTAGACAAGGAAGATACGGCACGTCATGATTAAATACTGCATTTGTGCTTTTCAGACTAGGTGCGTAAGCTGACTGATGCTCTGCTGGAGTGTGTCATCAGGTGGCCCACGTACGCTGTGGCCAGTGAGGCTGCATACCGGGTGCCGCACGACACTCTCAGCAGCAGGTGTGGCGTGAAACCACCGATGGAGGACGCTGTTGCGACGCACCGGTCCTGCTTTTCAACTTGAGCCTCTAACAGCCGCGTGTTTCTGTGTTCATGTTTCTTATTCTTCACTCGTGCTCAACGTCCATTTTCAAATTTTGTGGAAAGTTGCACCCTTGGACATTTCTTCCATGTGGAATCTGTAATAAACAGCAAATACTTTAGGGGGCACCCCCGCACTCCCATGGGCAGGTAGCAACCTGCGAGAAGAAGACTACAGGCACGAGGCCTGCCAGAGTAGGCGTAGGCACCACATGGAATTTTAGCAATAAACTGCGAATATTGCATATTTAGTTTACTGCTAGGGTTCTGTTGCTTCTCTACCCAAGGGAATGCAGAGGTGCCCCCTAAAGGTGCCGTATCACACCTTTTTTGTTTCTCTACAAGTCGCAAAGTGGGCACCCTGTTGCAGTTTTAACCTGATTCCTCTTAATTAGTTCATTCTCGTCTTGAACAATGTATGAGCAAGGTTGTTTTTTTTTGTGCGGACGATGGCCGGTACCTACTGGTGACTTGCTTAATTCTTCATGTACACCTGCTCTCCTGATTTGAGGATAGGCAGTGATGGCAGTGGTACAGGACCCCTCTTGTAGTACTTCGCCTGTTGCTTCTAGTGGATGAGTAGTTTTTCTGCTACTGCTTTTAGGTCCGGAGAGCTCTTCTGCAAGACGCTTGAATCTGTGGGATTTTGAGCATGTGGCAGTGCAGGAGGTGCTGCACAGGGGATTAGAGAATTTCATCCCTCGGCGTGTTGCACAACTCCAGCAGTGTGTCACAGTAGTCTTGTGTTCTGAAGGGTTGTTTATTCAGCTTTTTGCCTCTTGCACGCCTCTCTCTGCCGTCCCACTTGACCTTTGTCAGCAATGGCCTGGTGTCGTATGAGAGATGAAGTGCCGTTCTCTAGAGCTGGCAAAGACGTCACTGTTCAACGGAGGAATGTTGTCCAATTGTTTGTGCACTCATCTTGTCTGTGGTTTACTTCGTAGAAAAAAACGATAGTGGCCCACTGCGATCGAGTGTGCTAGCCTTGATGTTGGAACAGTTTCACGGCTATGCTCCGCTAATGTCCGCAGGGGTTGCGTAGGCTCAAGAGGTTGTTGACGCTGATACTGCTTGCACACTTTGCACTGTTGCCTCAATGTCTTGGTCTACTCCTGGCCAGTACAGTACTTCTCGATGCTTCCTAAAGGCGCTACAGCTCGTCCAGTGTTGAAGAAGTTAATTCAATGAACTTATTGTGGTATTCTTGATGTTAGTTTTGTTCTGCATTCTACAAGATGGGTTTCCATGCTTGGAAAGGGATTTTAGTAGCAAGTCAGCAGTTTCGGCTCCTGTAGCTTCTTCCAACAGGTAGAAGAAACATCAGTGTCCTCTTTGCTGGACTTGTTTCTCATGTGAACATACCAAGTACTACGACTGTGGACAACCCATTTTGCATGCATTTTGCGATTTAGAAGGAAAAAAAGAGGTCACTGAAATCGAGAACCCCGTGGTGATGAGCTCGCAAAAAAACTATCCCGCAGAAAGAGTTATTCACAGTATCTTTTTAGCTGGCAGCTGGACATAAGCGCCAGCATTACTGATGAGACATGACCCCATTGACACCACCTTGCTTGTACTGCGGGAAGGAGTAACCAGGACTGATGCTTCGTCAGTGCTAGGCTGTTGATGGCTGCAAGCACCTTAGAATTAGCACTGCTGTAAATAAAAATATTTGTGGGCTTATTCTTGTAAGTACCCATTTCGGAGGTTAAAAGGAAATGAATGTACTGGTTTCTATATCTATTGTTTGCAGCCATGACACAGGCAACCAAGTTGTGCAGGGCAACTGCTCGGATTTCCTCTTCAACTACTCATTGATTATTTATGTTCCATATTTTGGGGTCTAGTGCTTCGAGAATGAAGACCGATCTTTTGTATGGTTGGATAGATTCGAAAGGGTTTTGTGTACTACTTACTTATGCCCGTCTAAACATGATATATTCGGGAGCAGGAAATGCCTCCCAAATCTGTCAAAACACACAGGCTGGCAATCTCTGTCAGTTTCCTTGGCCCATGTGGCCCCATACCCCACTAGACAAACAGTCTATATGCAGTGCACCTGAGTTGCCTGAAAAAAGGCAGGAAAGAAATTGACCAAGATTTTTTGTTCAACTTGTTTATTTGTTAGTATCATTCATTGCAAATGATGTTCGCAGCATGTCTGCCACATCATGCACACACGACACTACTATCACATAAATAGGATTGTCGGTGCATTGTACATTACTGTTGTGTTAAAATGCATGGCGTCAACTAGTGCGATAGCTTGTATTGTGTGGCCTTAGCACAGAATTGGTTACAGGTTGTAGTAGAGCTGGTTGGTACATACTCGTGGAAGATCAGCTTGAACTTGCAGAAAATTGATGAAGCAAACGGGACAAAACAGCTTGAAGCAAACGGGACAAAACAGCTGTACAGAAAACTGATGTAGGAATAGGGACAAAACAGGTGACAGAAAATTGATGAAAGAAACAGGATAAAACAGCTGTTTTGTCGTTTCTTTCGTCAATTTTCTGTCGCCTGTTTTGTCCTGTTTCAGGCACTTCACAAAACAGCTATACAGAAAATTGATGAAAGAAACGGGACAAAACGGATGTTCTGTCCCTTTTCCTTCATCAATTTTTTGAAAGTTCAAGCTGGTCTTTCCTTTGCACAGATCACGGTTGCACGAAGTAAAAGCAAAGGTTACAAGCGGGATGTGGTAGCTCTGACAGGCTCCCCAGTTGTACGAGCGCTCATGCAGCCGAGGCGAAATCTAAGGCAAGGAGCTCGCGCTTTTAGCCTTTGCGATTAGTTCGTCTATGCGAATTGTGCTTGTGCCTATATCGCACAATCGTGCGGTGAAGGTGACGGGCACGCGCCAAGAGCTTTGAAAACCGGACTCGGACGCACGGACGATCGTGTGCAGGCCGTCGGCCAGTCTTACCGATTGTCGTCGCTTCTTTCCAAGTAGGTTAGCGTGTAGTACCGCACGTGGCGGGACTGCACTTCTACCAGGTCTCTATGCAAACACCGAAGCGGGTACGTCGCGTGCCGCGTGATACAGTTGCCGCAAAGAGTGGCCGCCACGGAGATTTCCCCGCAGCAAACGTCCTCGTCCTGCAGCTAGGGACGGCATTCTCCTCAGCAACACCTATGGCACGGATACGTGATTAACACAGAGATATTTCAAATCAAGCGGAACTTCAAAACACGGTCTTACCGATTTTCACCCCTGTCGGCCGGCCGCTGAGCCCAACCACGGCGACCGTTCCCGTTGACATCATGAGGCAACGCCGGCGGGTCGAAAGCAAAGGGGCTATCTTTGAGGTCAAAATTGAATTTTTCTATATCCAATTCGAGCAGCTGTCAGGGTCATGATACTTTCGTGACATATTTTCCACTACGCGTGCAGGTGCAGCGACTGCAGCCGGTGCAGATCCCGAAGCGTGCCGCCCAACTTCCGCACTTCCACTGACGTCACGCGTCGCCACTCGAGAAACCGAAACCTAACGACCGGAAGTCGGGAACCTAGTTTCAGCATCGTTTTAATCTGCAGTTTTTTAATTAACTAAAGCAAGTTTCAAGAAACTAAAGTTACTTTCAGAAAGAGCAAGTTATCCCCTCACAGGAACAACCCACATCCAAGGCACCTCAAAAATGGGTGGAGTACCCCTTTAAATGCTGTCATCACAGAGTTTTGCCATAGTTTCCATTGAGTTCAGGCATGTCTCATTTCTTGTCCAGAAGTCTGTGCCTCGCAATCCTCTATGGACTTGCACCGCCTCCCAGAGTAAAATCAACACCACATTGACGAGGTTTGCCTACTGCCTCTTCATTGTGGAGATGACGCCGTGTCACCGAGCTTTTGGTTGCTCGTGAAAGATCCCCAGGTGGTCAAAATTAATCCTGTTCTCCGCTGGGGGGTGCCAGATGCCCATCGTTGATTTGGCACGTAAAACTCCCGAATTTGACTTCACTGCCTTTTCACGGCACACTACTACAGTACTGACGTAGCAATTGGGCCCAAGTTTTCAGCTCACCACATACTGATACAGTAATTGAACAGCGGTTCCAGCTAAACCCTGGTACAGTGCTCAAATTATTCATGCTCACACTGAGTAATCGTGTGATGCCATCAGTTCCAGTGCTTGTGCCCTGCATGCTTGTATTTTTAGGTACTGTTAGGTAGGACACCCTTGACTGCCTAACAACCGAAAGTGTCCTCGCAAGGAATATCTGCACTATTACAATATTTATTCTAACCGAAAGTTCTTCATACGGGGTCACAGCTGCAAGATATGATTTCAGATATTCTGAAGTACAAGTTTTTTCAAACAAAGCGGCACCGAAAAACTTGCTGAAAAGTCTAGAGTGAACATGGCAGAAATTTCAGTTATTTCAATGTAGTTGCCTGAAGCTTTTCACATCCTTTGTATCCTGCTACCCCTCTGCTTTGTGTGTGACAAAGATTGAATTGTTCTCAAGCAAAATGTTTCCGCAAAAAAGAAGGCAAGTTGGTCTTGCGTCTTTTGGAAGATTCACAAAACAGCAACCACAAGCATAGTTTCAAACACTGTCACCCAGCTGGAACTCGAGAAGAAAAAAGACATAGGAACAATCCGTGGCGACCAACTAACTGACAAACCGGCGGATTTGTTTCGGTTCAAAGTAAAAAGTGTGCGGCCATAGTATAAGGTTGATTTGTGTCTGGCCGGATTGCATTTCGAGCTTTAACATGGCCAGTGAATTGACTGTTTGGTGACCTAAGCTAAAAAGTACATGTTCTGCATTCAGTGCCTACTGGAAGCACCACGCAACGAGTTGAGCCCGCGCCCATGCCCCGTTGAATGTGTCTACGGGGTCTGGAGTCGATGGGACATGAGACGGCCTTCAGCGTAATCAGTGGGGGGTGGGACTGGTGGAGCGGGAAGTGGCTCGTTCTGAAGGCGGGCCAAGCTTCTCGGTGCAAGTTCACCAGTGATCACCACAGCTGACCGTTCAGGCTTGTGCTGCAACCACATGTCGAGGCACGGAAAGTGCCTAGGCGCGCTGCTCTGAGTTCCTAGTCCGGAAGTGGGCATTTTGGTACCTACATAAGATAAGAATGAAGAACCAATCCACATCGTTTTTTGGTACCTCAATAAGACAAAAATGTAGAAAAATAAAGCACAATTATTGTTTGAATAGAGAATGTGGGACTAGTTTGTGGAGTGGTGTATGCCCGATTAATGCTCAGACTACTGTTGTTGATAGAGAGTGCTGTGTACGATAACACTCTTCAGATGTACACACACAGCTTTTTGTCGTGAGCGGATAATGTCCTTTCGTGCACATTAAGCTTCAGAAAGTCTCTTTTAGATGGCTGCAGGCATCAGTCCGGTTCGGGTGATATGCTGTACAATATAGACTTTTGGTACTAGTTGTGTTTTCGGTACACTCTGCGGCTTGCCGAAGGATGTCAATCTGTGAATGGTGGGGTATCGGCGTATGTTTCCTACATTATTGTATATTTCTGTGGACTCGTAAGCCGTGGTCTCATTTAACCAACCAATGCCAAGCACCTACAAACAACCAACCTCGTTGAACAACAAATGTTATTGAGCAGTGTGTGTTCGCCGTGCAGTTTGGTGGACACGACACAAACACATGCAGACACAAAAACTGTATACATATGGGACTGTTGTACGAGGGGCGTTCATAAAGTTCGTATTATCGGCTCAAAAAATTAAAAAAAAGGAACAAAACAAGCATCAACAAGAGCGCGCGTCCCTCTAGTTTTCGCACAATATAAACATCGCATGCTATAGTAGCCTGGAACGCCGCTAGGTAGTCGAAACAAAAATGGCACCGTCGGTCGGTGCCAAGCACATGCAGTGATCCGTTTTGTTTCATTTGAAGGGAAGCAATGCCAAGGATATTCATTCCAATCTGGGAGCGTTGTTCGGGGACAACACCCCAGTTTATGGCACTTTGGTTAAATGGCGCACACGCTTCCAGTGTGGCCAAATAGGAGAAAAGCATTGCAAGGACGGCAACCAAGTGATTGCCGCAGTGGAGCGATTCCTGAACACTCAAAACTAGGAGTTCTATAACAATGGCCTCCGGCATGTGGTGCATCGCTGGAAAAAAGTGGGTTACTTTTGGTGGCGAACATGTAGACAAAGTCTCAACTCCTACTTGAGTTTGATTGCTGAACTGTATTCCTTCGTGACAATAACACGAACCTTATGAACGCCCCTCGTAGTTACCAATTGCACAGACAACTAGTGAATGCCACCAAATGAATGCTTTCATGGTTATGTAGAAGGTAAAAACTTGATAATCATTTTCAATTTTAATTTAGTTTTATTTTAAGTCTTCATATTTGAGAATATGACGATCAAAAAAGGTTCATCTGGGATGAGACTGTTTTGTAACACAACATTGTCGCATCCCACGTTTACTGGAAATGTGCTTTAGTCATGATCATTTTTGCAAGGAGGGTGCGCTCGGGCCTCTACTACCATTGCGATCGGTAACCCGATCGGGAGTTTGTTTTATTTAAACGTATTTCTCCGCTTTCACAAGAGCCGGCAACCGTTTAATGACATCTTTTTTTTTTCTTCATAAGAACGGGAGTACGTGCACGCTCTGTCGTGCAAACTGTCGCAGGATAGAGATTTGTTTTAAAGTTTTGATTGATATCGTTACGTTAGTGTTTAGACCTACGATATCGACTCTCAGCGTACAGTGTGATTAATTAAGTTTGGCACTACTAACGGAAACAACAGGTGTGAACTTACCTGCACGTTGATGGAGAAGTATCCATTTCTGTTTCGAGAACACTTCTACATCGGGACCGCCGGGTCCTCTTATCAATGCACCCAGTCGCCCCTGGAAACTTCATTTCGCAGCAGCACCGCACAAACGCGTTAAAAGTTGCTGCGCCGTGCGGGAACTTCACCGAGCGGGTGAAGATGGTCCGTGCGAGGAGCCGCGAAACTCGCTCCGCAACCCAGTACACTGTCGGCTGCGGCATGTTCCCATGGTTCCCATAATAACTTGGAAGGTCCTGGCACCATAAAAGCTCAAAGCAACGAGGAGCTGCAGCATCGTTGAGGGCGGCAGGCCCTGAGTACTCGCGCTCCCGGCAGAGACAGCAGAGTGCTCGCTACGGTCGCCTTCGTGAAGCCGCGCCGCACAAGAAATTCGCGGTCACTGAAGCGTTCCAGCGGGTTCAAGCATTCGCTGGAACACCGTTTCGTCACACGTCTCGCTTTGCTGTCGCCTGCGTCGTCGTAGAGGATCTCTTCTGCGCTTAAAATGAAGTGCACGAACTCCGCAAACGACTCACCGGCCGCCATGACACTCCAAACTCAAGTCGAGGGGCGGCTCGAGGAAGCGACAGAGCTACCTTGAGATTCTCGAGGAAGAAGTCGAGTATTTCCTCGAGTCAAGGAGCGTTTGAAGTGAGGTCGGTTTATGAAGCGCAAAACCGGTCTCGAGTGGAGTTTCGAGTCGAGTTTGAGTCGAGTTCGAGTCGAGGCCGGTTTATGAATTAGGCTGTCACTCTGATTGCGGGAAACTCACTGGCATTCGGGCCCGCAACCTGGGGATCCACCGGCCGGCGCTTTGCGTCAAAGCCACCGCGGTTGTGAAAGCTTAAGGATAACCCAATATGTTTATCGTATGTGCTTTAATAAAGGCGAATAAAAATTATTTTTTTTAAGGGGGGCGGGGGGGGGGGAGTTCTGAGAGACCGCCAGATACATCAAAGTCGTTTTAGAAGGTAGACGATGACGGCACACTGTCGCTGGGAAGGGAACCTGTGTTTGCAAGGATTCTTCTATGGTTCATGATAAACCGCACCTAAATTTGAAAAGGGCATGTCTGGTGGACAGGCTTGCTTTCTCGTTGCTCAGGATGAATAATTGCATGTCACATTCATATAGCAGCATCATCACTTTCACTTCCACTAGCTCCCATTTGCGCACGCTCAGCTCCGTGCCTTCACTGTTGCTTCTATTATTATCTAACGATTACTGCGTAAAGTTTATTCTGCATCACTCCATCGCATTATGCTAGAATCTGATATACTGTGCAAATATGCAGCTCTAGTAATCATTAGAAAGCGCATCGCTAAGGAATAAAATGAATAAAAAACCGTAGGCTGAGGTGGTTGCCTATCTTTAGTGAGAGTCTATTTCTATTTTACGATGTAAATGCCCCCAAATTTTTCTAGATATCTCTCAAATATATACCTACCGTAAAGTTAATCGAAGATTTCACCGCTAGTTACGATCGATATAAAATATTTGAAGACGTTGGTCTCCTAGTGAAAATAAGCTGGGTGTCTGCAATGCAAATTTGCGTGTTACTGACAGTATGAATTACATTTATTTTCTTCGAGTGTGCGAAAATTAGAAAGAAGATACCAGAAACATAAAAACCGAACTACTATTCGTCAAATATAATATGCTTAAAGCACACCAAGTAGTCTACTTTAAACTCTTACAATTGATTCACAAACACATAATATACTCCACACCAAAAGCTAGTTTAGGTCTTACCAACTACGATACCCAAAGCGAAAGATGCCTTCGATAAGAACCAATTATGGCCGCCATACTTTGTCATTTCTTATATCTAAGATGCTAAAGAGAACATATATGACTATAGATCACAATAAAACTCGTTATACCTCCAAAAAACAGTGCCGAAGCTTTCTAGTGGGCAGTGATATCAGCGTCTCAGTTGTGTGATATGTAGGCAAATTTATTTTAATTATGCACTCAAACTCAACTACAAATGTGGCTCTTGACATATATTCAATCATTCTTCATTGCTAAACTAAATGGCGGCCATCAGTTCTATTTTATTCTGTGTCCTTCTTCTCTCTCTCTCTCTCTCTCTTGTGTGTAAGACGTTTTTTTGTGTTTATATTAGTGATATGAGGCATCTGTGTCATACGACGTTAATTTTGATATACGCTACGAATCATGCTTGTTGTGTAACCCGATTTTGGTCGTTGTTTTATTGTGCCCTTTTATTTCATTTTACATTTCACTGTTGAATGTTAAACTAGCTGTTTCATTGTGCATTTTTTTATTTTTTTTTATTTTTACTGAGCATGCCGTGTTTTGTTGAATGTATTAATTGCGGTGTTCAGTGTTGAACTGTCGGGGGGGCAGAGACTCTGTCAGGCTTCACGTCTTTATCCCTGCCCCGTGGGCGAAAAGATCCGCCAAACAAATAAGAAAAATATATATATATATATATATTTACACATACACCATTAAGATGTGCTTTTTGATGCCAAAGTATTTTCAATGTTAGATACTTCTTTAAAATTATTTCAAGACAGGTCTGCCTGCAAGAAAAAAAAATGTTTGAGATGCCGTTTTCTAGTTGAATTAGGCAAAATAATTTTTAAATATGTAAATATAGGATTCGTTTGCCCCGTTCTTTTGTGCAATTCTTTCATGCTCTTTTTGTTTTTTTCAATACCCTTTTAGGGCTTAAAGAGCATTAGGTAGAAGAGGACCTAAATGTCACACGTATATAAAAAGTACAACTGCGAAAGAATAATGCAATTTTGATAGTGAATAATCGATCCGGCGTTACTATAGCAGAAGTAAATGGGTGACGTCTCTTGAAACAGAAAAACAAACCGATGGCACGATTACTAAAACCTTTGGAAGGTTCTGGATTCTGGATTCACTCGGTGGATGTTCCAGGTATGAAATAACTATTTGTTTAATAGTGACGCATGTCAACTTTAAAACAATGATCTACTTGTTTTGAAATGCATTGTAAACTTAGGAATATATTGTTTAAGTGATGCGTCAGAATGAATAAAATGACGGCGGCCGCGAACATTAGACCCGATCTCGAACTCAAACATGCGAGTACATTGCCAAACTGTGATTTAGCGTTCGTGTCCAATTGCTCGGTCGTTTGGTGTTCACAAATTTGCCCAGTTTGGCCAAAAGCTGTGCTGACTGGCAGCCAATCGAGACGCTTCCTGCTTAGTGCAGTGGGGCTATAGGTAGAAAAAGTAGCGGGGCTATCAATATAAGAAAAATGCGTAGATATGTTAAAAAATATTGAAACGTAAACTAATTCTTGCAAAGGTAAACACATCTATTTCATTGTAATTTTGGTGCTGTATTATCTGAAATGTCTAGAAATGCCCACTTAATGGAAAGGAAACGTAACCATAAAAAAGTGAAAGCCGTTTGCAACTCCCTGTAACGCCGAATTAGAGCGCAGCTCTTGAGGAGGAGGAGGAAGGGTACTGCGGGGAGGGTATACCCCTGCTCCTCCTCTTCCTCCTTCTCCTCCTCCCCTCATTCTTCAATCTCCTCCGGGGGGGGGGGTCTCGTGACCTGGGGGAGGAAGCGGTCACGTGTCCTCGGGGGGGGGGGGGGGGTCACGTGTGCTCGGGGAGGGGGGTCACAAGACCTCGGGGGGGGGGGGGGGGGGCGGAAGGGTCACGTCATCTGGGGAGGTCATGTGACCTCGGGGGGGGGGGGGGCTCGCGCGGTGCATTATGGGACATTTTTCATGATGCACCGCGCGGTTACGCCGACGCCGACGCCGACTTCGCTCAAGCCGGAAACGGGCGCCTAAGAGCTGCGCTCTAAAAGGAAACTAATAATAGTCTTGGCGATAACTACAGCATGCAAACTAACGGTACTGAAAGAAAAAAAAACGTGTGAACTTTCCATGGAGATATTTATATAGCATTATGGGATATGGGTCATATGGTGCATACGGTTGCTATGGGTCATATGGCTTGTACGGGTCGTATGGCTCATATCGGTGATGCGGGTTATACGGTAGGTACGGGTGATATGATTTGTACGGTTAATATGGTTTGTATGGAACATATGGTTGTTATTGGCGATACTATTTATACAGTTTATATGGTTGATAGGATCTACAGGCCATCGCGCCCTTTCGAAAGAAGCCCCCATGAGGTGTGGGCAAATGCGCAGTTTCCAGACGATGTGTGGGCACTGCGCCTGTACAGGAACCAAGTGGCGTGAAGCGTCTGCGCAAGCGCCCTAACAGTAGCAGCGACACCTTTGCGAGGCCACGTAAGAGCCGCGTGTTAAGGTATATCTGGTCGTACCGTATGCTTCGCAGGAACCACCCGTCACTGCATGTGGTTTAAAACTGTTTTGCGTCAAACTTGTACGCGTGCTTTGTATAGAATTTGCAGCAGTCCTTCCAAATGACCATATGATAGCGGGTTGTGTATATGCATATCACAAAACATGAGATATCGTGGTGGCTTAGTGTAAGTTGCACAGGCTTTAGAAACAAGAGGATGAAAAAGTGGAGTTGAGCAGGGAAACGCTTTCCTCCTAAAGCCTATGCAAGATAGCAGAAAGTGCATGCACAAAAAATGCTACAACTTTGAGAAATTGTGAACATGCATTCCACACGCAGGCTCGTTTATTTGCCCTCCGGTCACAGGCTTGGAAGCCGCTCACAGAACAAAGAAAACGCAACAATTCCAAAGACTCTGAAGAAAATGGCCATTACCGTAGAGTTGGCACGGACGCATTCCGGTTGTTTACGACGAAAAACCACGACTGCGACCGCACAAAAGCTGCAGAACACTGAAGAACGCATTTCAGAAACCGGTCCTACACGCCTCCCTACAAATTACAAAACTTGGCAAACGGCGAAGACTACGGTTCCAGTGATCATATTAGCTCGTATTAGCGAATCATATACCGAATGTTTGTTCAAGCGTGTTTGTCCTACGCGTCATATGAAGAGAGATCACGCGTTTCGCTCCACCCCTCTGATTTGCTTAAAGCGGCCGTCGCGCTCGTTCAGAATCACACGACGACACACAAACACGGGGCGAGGCTTAACAAAACATGAGGTCGAAGGGAGCTCGACAATGCAGCCGAGCTCCCTTTGCGTTTCTGACTGATTGAAAGGAAAGGGAAGACAAAGGTAGTGTCCCGTAGCCGAGGCTTGGAACGTCACATTTAGTTACGGAGGGGGATGAAAGATTTTGAGAGCAAGGAGTGCCAAGATGATGTTTTAAAGTTTTATTTTTTAATTGTATTTACTATGTTTTCATGCAACTTACAAGGTTGTTGGGGAAAAGGTGGATACAATCACCTGACTGGGTCCCAACCTATGTAACAACACACAACAGCACGGCATAAATCAAGAGAAAAATAAAATAAGAAACAGCTCACAGCAAAAGTCGAGAAATAAATTATTTCACCGATGCTAAAGACTCTTCAGCTTACAAATAAGATTTAAAGAATCACACTGATAAATAACGCAACTCACTAGGTACGTACAATAGCAAGATTAAAATATTTCCTTAGGTATGTTTTTAATGAAAAATGGAATTGATTTCTCTTTTTCTCACACGAGCAGTAATGTTATCTACCGTAAGTATCATATGTTTATTAAAATATAGGAAGTCAAATGAAACCTGCGCAAACTACCAGTTAGCCGACCGCGCGTTTTTGGAATGCAAGTAATTGCTTAATATTATTTGCGGTGGTTGTCTCCCACACCAATAAACAGTAATGGAGCCTCGTGTGAATCATAGATGCACAGATTTGTTGTTCTAACAAATTTACAAAAAAATGTAAAAAAAAAGTAAGTAAATGGATCTAGCAATCTCCCTCGGAGATTGTTTACTTGGGCAGTCCAATTGACATTTTCCTGCAAACGAACACCAAGAAATTGCAAAGATTCCACTCGTTCAATAATAGAGTTTTGAAAGTATACATTGATTGTGCTAGTAATGGGTTTGTTTTTTGGTCTAAAAACGGTATACTTTGTTTTTGACGTATTTAGTTTTAGCTGATTAGCCACTAACCGCGAGTGAAGTTGGTCCAACCATGTGTTTGTATGTGTTTCTAAAGTACATTAGCAATTTAAACCGGTGAAAAATACATGCGTGCCTTTTGCGTATAAAGTTATGTCAGGAGTTTGTGGCATACATGATGGGGAAAACAGCTCAGAAAACAAGGACTACGAAGAACATACACGACAGGACAATGCTCTACTCTCAACTGAAGAATATTAATGAAAAAAAAACGACCGAAAAAACATACACAGTATTTTAAAAGATTGTACACAAGCAAAGGACCACACTCGCGATCCGTGAAGCGTGTGAGTAATCTACCCGTCCACTACGTGACTCATTTTTTTCCCGCAGGAAGGATATCACTTTTGCTGACAACGCCAATGAAGGTTCACTAACACATGGATGACAATGACACGAAATGTGGAAGGCTTCTATAATGTCTCTCGTCACCCTATCCTTGTGTGAGCCCAGAATTAATACAGCACTGTCCTGTCGTGTATGGTCTTTTTAGTAGTCCGTGTTTTCTGAGCTTTTTTCCCCATCATGTATAACGTCAACCAACTGGCCCAGTTCACCACCTTATTACAGTTTCTGTAATGTTTATCATATCGTTAACATAAAGAGGAAATGTAGAGCCCCGAGAATCGATCCCTGCGGTACACCATACTGAATTTTTGCTGGAGAAAGCGCGCATCATTGAGGACCGTATACTGAAGAAGGGATGTTAAGTAGTTGCGGATCAGTCTAAGTGCAGTTCCTCTTAATCCATAAAGTGGTAGTTTTCGGAGTAGGACTTTATGTTTTATGAAGTCAAATGCTTTTTTGAAATCTAAAAACAACAAGAAAAACACACCTAGCTTATAACATTGGTTTTCGAAGTTGTCTAAGATTTTTTTTTTATAGATTTAGCAATGCCATCTCCATTAATGTACCTTTCTGAAATTCACACCGGTTGTCTGTAATAATGTTATGTTTAACACAAAATTCACCTAAACGTTAGTAAATAACACGTTCGACTGTTTTTGAGAAAACCGGAAGAACTGAGATTGGCCTATAGTTACTCACGTTGTTCTTAGGACCGCCTTTCTAAATTGCACATGGTTTTGCTATTTTCAGTTTTTCTTAAAAGGTATTAGTGCTTAAAATAGTGTTACAAATGTGTGCAGGGGGTGTACAGATTAAAGAGTAAATTTTTTTATTGGCTTAGAACACGATCCCTCTTTACCACAGGCGGCACTGTTTTCTAAGGATTTAATACTTGTGTTTACTTCTATTTCAATGGAGGGTGCTAGAAAAATTTAGTTATCCAATGGTAATTTAACTTAAGATTCACACCTAGGCGTACTCGTGGAAAGTAATATTGAAGAACCCAATACTAAAATTGAGAGTTAAATTTGTTTTCAAGGGCTTGACCGGAATAGGTCGCCTGCTTGACTCAAATGCTTGAAATGAGCGTTAAACAAATCGTCGCCGCCAGGATTTCATTAAAAAAATACTGAAAAGATTGCCCGGTTGCGAAGCCGGCTCGGCACTACAGAACCAAAGCCCTTGCTGCTTTTTGCTATCGCTTGTCTTCGACAGTTTTCAATCACAATGCAAGACGTGCACATAGCTGCACTCACTTTTGCAACGCTTCAGCTAATAATGGCAAGCGTTGAGAAGATGTACACACATCAGTATCGCGCAGCGCTCGCTCGATGGCAGCAGTTGCGGTAACGTCGAACCAGTCTCACGGCGCGTCTGGAATTTGGCATGTGTAGTTAAGGCCCTTTCACACTGAGGCAACACGACGGCGACAGCAAAACCACACGTTGACCAACAGTCGGGCAACTTGTTGCTCGCTCCCCGTGTTGTCCGACAAACCTGTCACTTCGCGGCAACAGCACTACAACATAGACGACGACTAAAATGTTGCCTTGGTATGACAGCTTTCGGCAACATAAACAGCAGCAACTTGTGTTGGACAACGTGTGTTGCCCTGATCGCTGGCTGAGCGAATTTCGGGCCGGCAACACGACAACATAGATAGCTTCGGTTGTAGAGCTAGTCCCCTATCAATAACGTCTTACTCAAATAAAGGCTTGGAAAACGTTATTTAACAATAGTTAGGGCTGGCGTGCACCTAAAATATTTTTGATTAATGTTTTTGCTGCATAGTTACGGAAAGCGATTTTCGAAATGGTACTGGCTACGGTCGTGAACGTTCAGACTGGTTTTGAAATTAGAACTGCCGAGAGACCAGCTCACATTAGTGATAGTGAAATAAAATGGCATGCCTACTCTCCCGCTAATAAAGTATAAAAAAAAATCCAGAAAACCAAAGATTAAAAAATAATTGCATCAAATTCACCACTCTGATCATGACTGTTGATGCTTGTAACTTGGAAACAGCCGCTACCAGACACCTGATTTGTTTTAAATACACCCAAGACATTTTGCGGAATGAAGCGATCACATATACTTTGTCTCACCTTATGGTGTACCGCAGAAAAAGCTACAAGCGCGAGCTCCTTGCTCTGGGGCTCATCTCGGTGGCACAAGATCTCGTGCATCAAGGGCAGCTGCCAACGCTATGAGCTCGTGCTCCTAGCCTTCGCCGTGGAACAACATAAAATGAAACGGAGTTGTTTCTTTTATAGCAGGCGGTAGGCAAATAGACAACGTTGAAAAATATTTATTCCACCGATTGTTATCAAGGTCGATCGTATCGGTGTCGCAGTTTTTGAGCACTGTCAGTTCAGCTCAACCCCACGCTACAAAAGACACTTGGGGGTACTGCTGGTGCTAACTCAATTTTACAGTATAAAAAGGAATTGCATGAAAGAACCGGACAGAAACACTTCATACGGTGGTGTAAATCCAGGACATATATCAGCGACGTCACTTTCCTCGGTTAGGGCTATCTGCTTTGTCAGCGAATGAATAACATTTTGATAAAATTAAAAGCGGAAAATACTTCCCGTGTCAAGTTTTCTAATCACAGTCACTGGTTGATGTCGTACCGTGGTAATTTCCGGCACTTCGAACGCACTAGCACTTTGTAGAGTCACAATTCCAGTGATTCCGCGCCACACACCAACGAAGGTAAACAATCAAGGTGGCGGAGTGTTCCCCCTGTTGTCCTCGCCGTCAGAGCGGTGTGACAGGGTTGTCGGACCACAAATTGAGCAACATGGTTGCTGGGTGGCAGCAGCATGTTGCCCGACTGTTGTTGTTGCCGCAATGTGACAGGGCCGCCGGCAACACGATTTCCCCGTGTTGCCGGATAGAGTTGTCCAACTGTTGCCTCATTGTGACAGGGCCTTTACACGCGTGTACAATAATCCTCCGCAGTCTGCGCTTCCAAAATCGCCATTGTCTCGTTCATCTGCAGCAAAACATTTGGCTCACCTTTGAAATGGGGAAACCAAAATACACCCAAAGTAGAATGCAATGCTTCAAGCTGAATTAAACTTGTTTTTTATTCAATTAGGTTTCGGACTACCCGCGTATAACACCAGTACGTAATCGATTGTATATCTCCAAACAAAAATAAACCATCGCCACCGGGCGGGCCTCCCATGGCTACTTAGCTCTGGCATTTGTTAGAGAATCGCGGTCCCAAGATGACAGATGCTAAATGCTCCGCTACACCACTTAAAGATCGCAAAAAATACAAGGACGAGGAAGTAAATAGACAAGAGCTCTTGTCTGTTTACATCCTCGTCCTTGTATTTTGCGCTTCTTTAAGTGGCCATTAACCAACTGGCCCAAATTGCTACCTTCGCTACACTCCCACGTCAAGCGTAGTAAACAAGGCGTAGCGCAGCGCACACAGGTACCGATTTGGCTCAGATATTGAGTTCCCGCTCGTCGGCCAATGAAAGGGGCGCGATCTGCGCTACGCCGCGTTCGCTGCACTCAACGTCAAAGTATAACAGACCCTTAACAATACCACTAAACAGTGAATCCTAACTGTGACATTTGCTTGTTGATTTTGGACGGAAGATGCCAAATGACTACCGACCGTTCACACGGGAAGCCCAATTCTGGCACTTGTTAGGCGATGTTAGGCCTAGAAATGCCAGAAGACAGCTGAGCTATCACAAAATAAAGCCTAATTTTGGCTCTTGTTTACCGATTTGGGGCCCAAAGGTGCCAGAAGGAAGGCGAAGTCCCATGCAGTAAGCCTAAATCTGGCACTTGTTTGGCGACTTTGGTACATCTATAGCTACCAGATGACAGCCGAAATATCAGGAAGAGAAAGCCTAACTTTGGTACTTGTTTAGCTATTTTGGTCCGAAAGGCCAGATGACAGCCGAATTACAAGAGAGTGAAGCCTAACTCTGGAACTTCGTTTGCCAATTAGGGCCAAACCCATACAAAAATGGTCTAAGGTTGGCTATAGAAAATCCTTTGTATGGCCGGCTATAGAAAATTGGCCCAATTAGCTATAGCCGCTTCCATGACTGTCTATAGCTTTTCCTATGGTCTGCCCTATGGTTTTCTATAGCTTTTTCAATAGATATTTCGCCATCGAATTTTGTATGGTTTAACCTATGGGTCTCTATAGAAAGGATGCTATAGCCGCCTATGGTATTTCCTATGGTTCCTTTCGCCACCTATAGCTTCTTGTATGGTTTGTTATAGAGATCTCTATGGCTTACTCTATGGATCTTTTTAGACGCCGTGCTATAGCTGCCTATGGCTTTTCCTATGGTTTCTTTAGCCGCCTATTGCTCTTTGTATGGCCCGCTATAGCTCGTTCTATAGTTCGTCCTATGGTTCTCTATACCCATCGTGCTACAGCTGCCTATGGCATTTCCTATGGTACCCTTAGCCGCCTATAGCTTCTTCTATGGTCTGCTATAGAGATCTCTATGGCTTACTCTATGGATCTTTTTAGACAACGTGCTATAGCAGCCTATGGCTTTTCCTATGGTTTCTTTAGCCGCCTATTGCTATTTGTATGGTCCGCTATAGCTCGTTCTATAGTTCGTCCTATGGTTCTCTATACCCATCGTGCTACAGCTGCCTATGGCATTTCCTATGGTACCTTTAGCCGCCTATAGCTTCTTGTATGGTCTGCTATAGAGATCTCTATGGCTTACTCTATGGATCTTTTTAGACACCGTGCTATAGCTGCCTATGGCTTTTTCTATGGTTTCTTTAGCCGCCTATTGCTCTCTGTATGGATTGCTATAGCTTCTTATAGAGCTCATCTTATGGGTCTCTTTACCATCGTGGTATAGCTGCCTGTAGTTTTTCTTTTACCGCAATCGTATGAAATGTGAAAAAAATTATTTGTTGTCACTATACATCTTAAAAAAAACCTTGTAAGAAGTGTCCAACTTCATAACCCCATTCAAAACAAAGAGCTAACATTTCAAAAAAAAAAAAATGCTCTCACCCAGGTGTTTGCAAAAGCACAGTTAAACAGACACAAGGAATTGTTTTCAAATCTCCTAGAAGTTTATTACACACAGCCCATTTTGTAGACAAGCACAAACTAAGCAATCTGTAATATGCGAAGAGGTACTACTGAGTTGTTATACAACTGAGAATATTGCAAAGCAAACAAGAACCAAAGGCAATTCCTGGGTAGTGTCTAGTCCCCCGGCAGCCGGCCGAATTCCCCCCCCCCCCCCCCCCCCGAAATTTTACTGCCAGTCGACGCTCATTGGCGCTGCAATCAGTTCATCGAACGACGTTTTATGGACAGGTCGTTTCATCAACACGTGATGTTATAAACAACTCAAAATATGTTGTTTTTTTTTTAATCAGTTGCTGCAGACTCGTTAAGAAGTGGCGTGAACGGGTGGGCTGAATCGGTGAGCACGCGGCTCAGGAATACAGGGGCGACGAAATGTCCCTGCTGCGTGCAATTCGCTTAACGAGTGTCGACGAAACGTTAGTGTCGACTAAACGTGTGTCCAGGAAACGTGTATCCACGACAAGGTGTCCATTAAACGTGTTTTCACAAAACGCAGGGAGAATAAGAAAGTCAGTATTCTAACTGATTTTTTCACATGATTTTAAGCAGCTAATGGCAGGCGACTGCGGTAGACTTTCGGGGAAATTATTCTCCCAGCTGTCAGAAGATAGGCACTGCCAGGAGATAGACACTACAGGCCGAGTAGGTTGCAGCGCACTTACGTTGAAAATACCGGACTTGAAAGATGTAATCCGATATTGTCGACACGGGCACTGCAGAAAAACCCCTCAAACACAAAACCGAGAAGGAAGGGATCCGTGAAGATTCGCCACGATGTAGCACATGCTGTCATTTGCCGAATCAAACACTGAACCATCACAAGAATGTCTTGGGCTTCTTTGAAGAAATCGCTTGTTGCCGACATACGGGTAGGACTTTTCGATCGAGATACCCTTTACCATAGAAGCGAAATCCACCGCAGCCACGCGGGCCGCACGACACGCAAAACTAGGCCCGCAAGCAGGTATTCCCGGATAGGCAACGGCTAATGCGTCATCCGTCAAACCACGTGATCACGCTCCTTCCGTTACATGCGCACAGAGAGCGGAGTCCAGCGATGAAAAGTTTACGGTTTATTGGTCCGCCGAGTGCGCACCTTCTACAATGCTTTCAGCTTAGGGAGAGAGAGAAAAGAGAGGAGTTGAAAAGCAGAGCTCCTTCAAGGCCAGAACGGGGGTGCGATCACAAAGACTAATCTTCAAGGCCATGCCAACAATGAACACAACGAGTCACTTATATCCTGTTGACAGTTCGACCCAAGGTTGATAGTGCAGTGGATGCTATGTGTAGCCTTGGGCTTAAGGCAGGTGCCGTGTTCAGCGTTATCACCAGCGTCGAGACTGTTGTCACGTGACCCTAACCGGAGACACGATTGGCCTCAAACACGCATAGCGTCTACTCTGTTGTCACTACCGAGAGAACAGGACAGCTCCATGAAGGCCAGCTTTTGGACTTCCAAAGCTGCACTTCTCAGATGTGACCCAAACCGGGGTAGGTTTGAAGAAATCATATCTTACACAGTGTAAACCACATTATAATTTAAAATGAAGAATTAATGGCGAATGCTTTTTTTGCGCAGGATGTCCACCAATATATATATATATATATATATATAGAGAGAGAGAGAGAGAGAGAGAGAGAGAGAGAGGGAGAGAGAGAGAGAGAGAGAGAGAGATATTCTTTTTTTTGCCAAGCAATTTTGAATTATGTGTACACTGTTAGGTTCGCGTTGTTTAACTTCAATTTTGGGAATCTTTGCATCGTTGTGGCATTTCTGATTGCATGGTTTAAACAAATTTTTGCCGTAATAAGTTTTTCATCTGTGAGTTCAGTCTATACCACTGTCATCAATTACAATCTCTGTGCACCACGATGACACATGGTGGGGCTGTGTGCTCCAAGAAGCTCCAACGAGTTTAATGTTCATAATTTAAAGAAAAAATAAGAAAAATTAGCCACAGCGCTTGCTGATTTGTGGAATTCGCAGAACAGAGAGGTAATAGGACGCACCTAGGGTAGCGCGTGCCTAACGATATTAATTTTTTTTCGGCTGTTAACTCGTGTCTTTGTGTATATTTCGCCGTTCTCGACACGGGCGTCGAAGGATATTGCACCGCTGCTTAAGCCCCTGCAGGGGTGAGCTTTTCTGTTGTCACGACACTCTAATGCGCTATAGACGCGTCTATGTAACGCTCATGAAGTCTCGAGAGAACTGTGTCAATTGTTTAGTCAGAGCAACGACGCAGCAATCGCGAAGCGAGAGGCGACTGCGCCTCGATCTGGCTGTCCGCGTTCGCTCTGATAAAATGTGAGCGTGGGACTCTCGAGCAGCGTTAGCTTGCTGATGATGCAGGACGCTGCTTTGTCGTTGAGAATCTCTGCCCTGTGAACGCCGGCGAAAACGTTCCAGTGCTCGGCGTATATCCTAGGCAGCCACGCCTGTCCGCGAGCGCCCGCGCAGCATCGCAACCTTTCTGGAGCCTATTGGCAATCTGCGAGCGCCGACGATTTATCGTCGCGACTTGAACGGGAGCATTTTATGAACCTCCGCGAACATGCACTCCCGCGAACATGATCCCCGCGACGACGAACCGCCGGCGCTCGCAGACGGAAGGTTCCGATGTTGTGTGAACGGTTGATGGGAGGACGCTGCGTAGGGTACGCCGGGCGCTGGAACGGCTTCGCAGCCATTCGAAGGGCAAAGGATTCGCGACGTCAAAGTAGCGTCTTGCATCTTCAGTAAGCTAACGCTGCTCGAGAGTCCCAAGCTTACATTTCCACAGAGCGAGCGCGGCCGGCCAGATCAAGGCGCAGTCGGCTGTCGCGTGGCGATTGCTACATCGTTGCTCTATCTACACTGATGACATGTGCACCGGCATTCGAAACAGCCCTCTCGAGAATTTATTCGGCTTCAATAGACGATTTTATAGCGCGATAGACCGTCGTGACAAGAGTATAGCTTACCTCTGTAGTAGCGTAAGCAGCGGCTTTATGCTCGTTGACGCCGCGTCGAGAACGACGAAATATACACAAAAAACATTAAATATATTTAATACAGCAGGCAGAAAGAAAAACAAACATGGCAGGGACACGGACAAAGTAGAAGGCGCGCTACGAAATACATATACTTACAAAATACACTGGAAAAGACAGATAATTAGAGCTAAAAAAACGGAAGATTGAGATGACGTCAACGCCGAAATAAGGCAATGCGCAGGGAAAGCAGCCGGCAAAACTGCAATAGCCCTATAGCTATAGCAATAGCTAAGGACGCTATTGTGGTCGCGGGCGTATAGCCTCGGCGACGTACGCCCCGTTAACCTGGCTAAAGAAAATTCTCGCCCCGATCGAGCGCATGAATGGCTCTCTTCCACTTTCCTACATCTGCAGTAAAAAAAAAGGGTCCCGGGCTTATAGCCTAAGCAATATAAAACACCATTGAGCATGCTAAAAAAAATTGGATAATTGCGAGTCTATAGCTCAAAAGACATAGATCCCTCGATAGCCGGCTAAAGCACATTGAAAGGTCGAAGGCTATAGCTTTGGTGACATAGAGCACTATTGAGTCGGCTATAGAAAATTCAATAATCGCGATTCTATAGATTTAGGGACATACACCACTCTATAGGCGGCTAAAGCACATTGAAAGGTCGGAGGCCTATAGCTTTGGTGACATAAAACACTATAGGATCGGCTAAAAAAATTCAATGGTCGCGATGCTATAGATTTAGGGACATACACCACTCTATAGCCGGCTAAAGCACATTGAAAGGTCGGAGGCCTATAGCTTTGGTGACATAAAACACTATAAGATCGGCTAAAAACAATTCAATGGTCGCGAGGCTATAGATTTAGGGACATACACCACACTACAGCCGGCTAAAGCACATTCAATAGTCGCGAATCTATAGCATTAAGGACATACATATTTCTATAGCTCGCTAAAGAATTGTAATAGTCGCGAGTCTACAGCTGCGTAGCCATAAATTATTCTATAGCCAGCTATAGAAGTCGGATTGGTCGAGATTCTATAGCTTTGAAGACAGATTTTTCTATAGGTGGCTATTGCGTGTTTTATGGTTTCTTATGGCTGACCATAGAGGGCCACAGAAGGTGATAGCTCACCATAGGAGTTTCCATAGACGTCCATAGACCATTTTCGTATGGGAAATCTCCAGAATCTAGCCATCAAAGGTCAGTTTTGGCTCTACTTTAGGTTTATTCAGGCTTTTCAGGGACTAAAACTCTGCCAATTGCCAAATTGTGGCCGAAAGCTCTGTGCTACCTGGGGTGTTTGAATTGCATAATTTTTATTATTCATACAATGCGTGCACAAAATAAAATAATAATTTTACTCGTTGACAGAATAGCTCAATTGAACATTTTGTTTTAACACAATCAGGATGCATACTTACTCGAACCGAAAAGTTAAAAAAGACTGATTTTATTCAAAACAATTAATTTATTTTTTTGAAATAAGAAGCCGATTGTTTAAAAACATTTGAAAAACTATTAGTTTTCGACCTTTACGATTAAGATATTTTCATATACTTCTACAGTCACGTTATTTCGTTCCTCACCTACAATACAGGCAAAGCGCGTAAGAGCAAAAACAATACCGACGATATTAAACATTTTGGTTTAAACATTTCGACTGGCGGTAGATGCTTTCCGAGTGCATCACTTCAACTAACACCATTTAAAATACCTGATAAAACCCTGCGATGCTCTCTATCCAGAAATATAGTGTGTATATCGATTAGAAAATTTAACAATTATAGCAACAGCCAAATCTTGAAAGGAAATCCGACGTGTTTTAGCCAGCTCGGTTTCTTCGTCAAGGGTGATAAAAAACACGCTGAGCAGCAGCATATTCTAGCCTCGTTTTCTTCAAAATGCGGCATTGGCACGTTCAATACAAGTAGCACACAAACAAAACTGGCGAATTTCATGTTAAAAGAAGTGTACATGGTCTAGGTTACGCTAAATCATCGAAGTGAGTCTCTCAGCAAATGCTGCACTGAAGTGTCATTTACGATTGCTTCCGGTTACTTACACCATTTATCAACAACGCGAGTAAAGAAACAATTTTTAAATATGTTGTTGACTAAATACGCCCTGAATGATTTGTTATGTTTCAAGGTGACCTTCAAATATTGCGTCCCACAGTACATCTACTTTTCAGAGGGCTTCAGAATCTTCGGATTAAAGTATTGTGTGATTGTCTCAACCCCAGATAGGGACGCTAGATCAAGCGGAAAAAGTCGTGATAGTCTTTTTTTTTTCCACCTTGTCCTTGCACGTTTGGTTTATGGCATATCTATAACCGCAAGGTGGAGAACAAGCATATGTTTCTGATATTTGTTTTGAGAACAGTTCTGTCATATCACGACTGACTCAAAAAAGGTGATGACAAATGCTTTCTGCGACCTTCGAGGTTTATTGCATCGGCTAGTTATACAAGGGCGATTAAACATATGGGTAAATGGCGTAGCAAGAGACATCACCGAAGAGCACGTGAAGAACAAGCAACAATCTTTGTGTGGTATATGTGTAGTGTAATATCGTTTATGCTCAGCCAACTTCCTGTAACATTCCTTTCTTCTTAGAAGACCGGCTTGCCTCCCGTCTGCTCAAAGCAGGTGGCTGGTAGGGTCCTGGAAGAGAAGAACAAAACATAAAAGGAACACGCGGTCAGTTATGTCGTTAATTATACTTGGTATATGACTTAATAAAGCTAGGATACTTCCTTGGAGCAGCAGTGTGGGAAGCGTTTACGGAATACTTAGACATATAATGAAAATATAAACTGTTGAGTGAGACTGCACTTTTTGCGTTGTTACTGGTCTGAATTCAAGGAGCTGTAGGCTCTTTTAGCTACTGATGTTATTAAAACAAACATTTGTGATAAAAAACTAATATTAAATATTTCCTATGCAACCAAAAGGATCACGCAAATACAATTGTTTTGAAAAATTGCTTGAATGTAAAATACACACGATATATCAAATAACTAGAACCCAATGGAGCTTGAAATCGCGTTCAAAACAATAAAAAAGCTGAGCGTAATGCTTGCTTTTCTTTTTTTTTATTAATAATTCAAAACAAATAAAATTTGGCACTGAAATCACAGTTAGAGGTTTTTGGTATAATTAACGAGGGTTACCAAATTCTACGGAACATGTTTAAAAAAACGATATAGATATTAAACAAAACGGATTTAAATTTTCACAGGCTGTTATCTGACATTCCTCAAAAGTCCCCATCTTTCCGTACAGTTGCAATAGTTTATGTCTGCAAGTGAACTGGCCATATGACCCTTCTAAGAGTGAGACTGCAAAATATGGGATAGAGCTGGGGATTGGCGTTTGTGGGTTTAATATTTCTTCAAATTCGGGTTCATTTCTTTTTTCTTTTTTCTTTTTTTTTGTGTAAGGGTATTTCTGTTCGCAAATTTATTTGTCTAACGGTGCCCATTTTCTGTGACGGACAAAACAAAATGACATTTATTGGGGCTTATGTTGAAGAACACTAAACACGGGCTTGGAATTTTCGAAACTTCAGAGAACATGGCCGGTGACTCGAATCCTTGGAAAACTTGAAGTTACCGACCCAAAAAAAGGAAGCGATTTAAGGGGAGTCGTTAGCATAGAAACATGCGTCATGGTCTACAGTAATGTGAGGTTTTTTTTTATGGGTAACGTAATTTCAACCGATACATAAAAATATTTTCTCGTGTGGTTTGCTGTTCTTTACTTATTGAAAGACCGCTCCAGTTTGAGAATTTTAAATTTTCCTCGGTTATGTTTCAACACTCTCGGAAGTTAATTTTGGTGTTTTAGGAGCTAATATATAGGAAAAAACTGAATCTTGCATAAAATAGCCAAAACCCCACAAATGCAGTGAGTCGCATTTGGATTCCCTGAGCATGAAAAGCACCAGAGCAGTAACAAGTACGCAACATGTTTGGCACAGAAATCGAGAAATTCATGTCAGACGCATGCGCAACGAAAAAAAAATTACGTCGACAGTTTCAGCCACCTAAAAACATCAAAACCAAAACAAAACCGAGGTTGACGCCTGTGTTTACACAGCACAAGATCAGTCTCCCTTTGATGCCGGTGGTGACAGTGGTTTATGTCGTAGGTGAGAACTTAAGCCAGCACAGTAGCACCGCTAGCCTGGGGTCTAGCAGTGGCGTCAGTAGGTGAAAATGCACTCGCTATAAAATTAAAAGCAGAATAATAGTATTGTTTTATAACGTCCCACATAAGGTAGCCCCTCATTTGGTCCTTGACGCATTCAGAAAATTGATGGGGTCCCTTGCCCAACATCAGGATTCCTCGCTCTTTTGGAGAGCAGATGCGCTTATATCCCGTGGTGGAGAATTTCGGTTCCTCATGTTCGTGCTTCATTCCCAGTCTGCAAAATGCGAGTATGAAGTATACAAGAAAGGTATTGCTATTAGGAATACGGAAGAATCAATTAGAGAATTATGTTTAATTCATTTTGAATCAGCAGCACCACCAGTCATTCAGGCACACTGCAAACAACCATGAGAAATGTTTTTTTTGCATTCGCTGCGCAAACATTCTCACAGCGCAGAGAATTCCATTCCTTAATGCTCCTAACAAGAACATTATGTTTTACTAAATTTCTTCTTAGTACGAAGCGCAATCCTTTTGTGTATGTGTGTGTGATCACTACGTTTTAAAATTTAATTAGAGATAAAATGTTTCTGGTATTGTTAGGTAATTAAAAAAAATCATGCGTAACTTTTTTCTTCTTTTTGGTAGAGTGCAAATGAAGTTTATTTTCGCTCTCTTATCATATCCGCGATACTTTTATATTCTTCGTACCGCCCGAAGAAGCGAACAGCAGTGTTTTGTATTCTTCCTAGTTTTACAATTGTGTCTTTTTGGTGCCCGAAAGACAAGCCCGCTTTTTCAAACTCCGAGCAATTGAAACAATGAGTCATGTTTTAGGTTTGCTGTTTCCGTACGACTTGTCGCGCAGGAAGTGATAATGGTCCGGTTAATCTTTGCGAAGAGAAACGTCACCCAGTCATAATATGGCGAATCATTCCTTCGGGATAGAGGGATGCTTTAGATACTGCAGTACTGTGGTAACAGTGTCTTCTTTGTGCATCAGACGCCAGTGATTGAACCAATTCACGTTGCCTTGAAGCGGCACAACAAAGCAGTGTTTTTTAGTGTTCCCATTATCTAGTTTACATGCTATTAAACAAGTGCTAAATATAAGATCCATAGGTTTCACATGTCACGCAGTGCGATATTCTTATGACGATCGAGGGGTTGCCGATTTTCCCTGTTTTTCTCTTAGAATCTCAAGACTGTCATCAAAAGTACTTATGTGGTAGATAGTATGACGAAATTAATGGCGGCCGGAGCGTTCAAAGGCTTATCGCTCCCAGGCGCGATGAGCCTGGGGGAGTGAAATGGGAACGGGCCGCTTGACAATTGATGATTGATAGGACGATGTTTTATAAGGCGCCACCATTACAAGTGCTAAACAAAACAAGACAGTGCAACCTAAATAAACAAAAAAGGCGTGCAACATTTCAATGTGTTGCATCAGACTAACCACTGGCCCGTCCAGCAGATCAATTGATGAGGTTGCCACCAAATGCGCTTCTTATCAATTCTATCAATACCTCTTGGTATGAATTGAATGTGGCCCATTTCAATCTCGCCTACAAAGGTCAATGGCGGCTGAGGAGCGCAATGCGGGAGTGCGAGCGCTCCATACGCCGTTCCGTCGAGCCTGCTCACCGAACCGACGTCGCGTTCGTGCTAATGTTGTCAAGTGGTGTACATGCTAGGTAGGAACTCCATAAAACAGACATTGAACTTTGTGAACCGCGCCTCACACGAACGTAAACTGGAGTATGTATTTGAGTAGGATTTGTCTTTGAATATTCTACTAAATGCAGTCTTTGTTGAGGACATCAAGGCGTTGAAGTTCGTGCCATGTCTTCCGATAAATTTTTCATTTTTTCAGTAAAGTTGACAGCGTTATTCGCGCTACTTCCCACCTCTAACACAAATTCGTTATATGAGAAATTAGTCTTAAGACTCTCCGGCACACCAGTCGTTTAAAAGGCTGACTGTGAGTTTCTGACGTCCCCTCCATTGCGATGTCCAAAATTAAGTGAACATACCTGGGGCAAGTTTCATTTCACAATTTAAAACAAATGCACAGACTATATAATCCTGAGCGCTTTAGGACTCATTCTCAGGACGGCGTAATTGTGGCTTCCATGAATTACTTTAACAATATTTCTCAAGATTGTATAATATAGTATTTTTTTACGTGAAATAAAGTCACGTGTATATAACGTTTAGTTGTTGTTTTTCTTTTGTTCTGACAGCCAAAGGTAAAGTGTTAGTCTTAATTCAGCGAACCTGAAGTTACGTTGAGCTCGTTTTTTTTGTAGATCAAGGCGTTGCTATTCGTTCTCCCGTTGTAAAATACTGGACTGACATTCACATATTAACACCTGTTTATTTGAATGAAGCCTTGTGGGATAAGTCTTGGTTCGCTTAAGTGTTTTTTTACGGTACGCTTGGATATTTAGGAAAGCTTAGGTATGGTAAGCTGGGGTTACCTGAAATCAGGTGAGATTAGGTGAGATTCGCTAAAGTAATTCTAGGTTAGGTAAGGTTAGGTTAAGTTGGGTTAGGTTCCATCGGTGGGTGAGCTATTGTAAAATATATTTGATTACCTTAAACCTAAAGACAAAATCAGTAGGCTATACGTAGAATGTGTTTAACTTTTGCGGTCTATTTAGGTTTTGGGGTTTTTTAATATAGAAATTTGTAGAGGTGGGCGAATAGTGGTCCAAATCGAATAGCGCCGTGACACTGTTCAAGCTAAAAATGGCGCTGAGCTATTCGGTTCGAACGGCTTTTTGCCCACCGCGACACATTACGCAATCACTTAAATTCACTAAAATACATTCCATGTTACAATATAACATATATTTTCCTTACTCCAGGGCTCAGCCGGTACTCCAAGCAAGGTAAAGAATAACTATTTGTGTGGAATTACTCACACGTGTCCCATTTCGTGTCCTATAACGTACGCTGAGTCGGCGTATGATGCTTGATGAAGAGATTGCACGGCGACACAGTCATTTTCGCAAAGACAACCAATATGCGCGCAACCTAGAAAGGAAAACGTGTACGTCAAGACTACGTTTTGTCTCACCGTAACTAGGAGAACCGCAAAGTCTACTTTCGCAACAAGCCAATCAGCGCGTTGGAGGGAGACAGGTGACTGTACTCTATTATATTAGTTGCCGCAGTCCTGTCAAAAGCACTAAAAAGGGAAAAAGAAAAGCCGCTTTTGCACGTATTTTATTTAAATAAAATACGTGGAAATTACGTATTTAAGTGGTAGGGATTATCTTATATGGCAGTGGTCTCCGAACGTTTTGGTTAAGGATCCAGTAGCTGTCGCAGTCTCGAGGGCAGGAATTTTGATACAATAGAAATTGGGAAAACAAAACAAATAAGCATGAAAAAGCATTACAATACGCAACATTTGACTAACAAATTGCAACTTTCTCTTCTTAGTGTCGCCAAGTATGACATTACAAAAAAATTAAACCCAGATAACTCTCGATGCATTAGTCAAAGCGCGTTGAAATTGCAACATATTGACACGGTGCAGAATACCAATAAGCATGGTACATCTGATGATGACAATAAGCAAGAGGTTTGGCACGTGACACTAGGCACGATGCACATGAGACTCCAATAAGGTTTATCATGGCTGCACATACATGAAGCAGACAAGTACGAGTAATAATGCTGGTGATGAAAATGTACAATGAATAATATAGCGAGAAATCCTGTGTTTTGATTCAGTTCTTTCTAATTTGGCTTGATGTCTTCCTTTTCGCTTTTACGAGGGGCGTTCATAAAGTTCGTATCATTGTCCCGAAGGAACAGAGATTCAGCGATCAAACTCGAGTAGGAGTTAAGACTCTTCTACATGTTCGCCACCAAAAGGTATGCCCACTTTTTCCAGCGATGGACCACATGCCGGAGGCCATTGTTTTAGAACTTCTCGTTTTGAGTGTTCAGAAATCGCTCCACCTCAGCAATCACTTGGTCGTCGTCATTGGAATGCTTTCCTCTTATTTGGCCACACTGGAAACGTCTGCGCCATTTAACCAAGGTGTCATAAACTGGGGCGTTATCCCCGAACAACGCTCACAAATTGGAATGAATTTCCTTGGCATTGCTTCCCTTCAAATGAAAAAAAAAACGATCACTGCATGTGCTTGGCACCGACGGGCGGTGCCATTTGTTTCGACACCGTAGCGGCGTTAAGCGCTACTATAGCTATGCGATGTTTAACTGTGCGAAAACTAGAGGGACGCGCGCTCATGTTGATGCCAGTTTTTTTTTTTTAATTTTGGTTGTGTCGATAATACGAACTTTATGAACTCCCCTCGTAGTGCCGAGGCAGCACACAGTATTGCGCCAATATTGGTTTTGGATCGGAGAAATTGGGCGAATATCATTCAGATACTGCCGATATTGGCGCTGGATTGTAAAGATCGGACCAGTAACACTGTGATGTGGCCGATGTCGGCGGAACATCACTCTGGTCGGCCAACCCCACGCTGATATATAGTATCCAGCGCCGTTTTCCAGTAATTTGTTGGGTCTGAAACGGCTATATCGGCCGGTATTAGGAATTCTTGACCGTTTCTAAAACGATACCAATAATTTGTCGGGTCTGAACCGGCTATAACGACCGGTATTAGGAATTCTTGACCGTTTCTAAAACGATACCAATAATTTGTCGGGTCTGAACCGGCTATATCGACCGGTATTAGGAATTCTTGACCGTTTCTAAACAATACTGAATCGATCAATCGCCCTGGCCGATTGCGGCGGCCGCATCCGTTGCCACGGGCCGCGCCGAGGGCGCTCTGGGCAACCAGCGGCTGGAACTGGGTTTTTTCGTCCAAACAAACGGAAAAAAGCTCTTTTTGTATTAAATTTTATTGTATATTAGTAGAAAACGGGGGGCGCGTGCTGTTTTCTAAAATCTTTAGTTTACAAGGTTTTGCGGCACAATTAATATTGTTTTTTTTACAACCATGTCTAAGCGGTGATTTCAGGTAGCGGGTCCCGACCTAGGTGCATCCTAAATTCGGCAGTAATTCGCGGCGCGTCCGCTTGGGAGTCGGGGGTGGCACCCTTGAAGCCCCTTCCACCGTATCTGTTTCGGCGCAAAAATGGCCGATTAAGGCCAAAATAGGAATCTCGTGCAGTTCCTCACGTGGCCGGTGCGGGAGAAATGGCGGTGTTGCGATGGCTATTAGCTCGGTTCTTCAGTACGAATCGAGGCAACTTTTGCAGAGCAGGCCCTGTGGCAGTTTCCCACCTGAGTGGCTCCAGTAACGTTGGTTTGGCCCCAAGGCCGCTGACACCGTAGCGTCCGCGGCCATGTTAACCGATATTCGCCCATCTCTGCCCAGTACACGAATGATATCGCCGATTCTAGCCCATTTTTCGAACAATCGTTAAACGATATTCGCCCAATACTGGGCCGTGGTGCAAAACATGGAACTGGCCCAATATTGTGAGCAATATTCCCCCGACGCGGGCCCAGTGTCGGCGTACTGCCTGGGTGTGTGTCATGTCTCCGTTTTTGCGTGTTCTCTCTACACGAGTTTTTTTCGTGGTTGTATTAGCGGGTTCGGGGCCGGATGTCATTAGAAAGACTGCGGTCATCCGCGGGCCTGCTGGAATGCCTCCGAAGGCCGGATCTGGCTCACGGGCCGGAGTTGGGAGGCCCCTGTTTTAGGGGAACAAAAGCAAAGTCTTGAACGGAAAAAATGGGGCACAGATAAAAGGGGGAGGTTCCTCCGTTCCTTCTTCAATAACTGCTTTGGTTACGCTTAGGCTCCTGTATTCTCGGTATGTGCTGTAGCGTGATTCACATCCATCGCTCTCATAGGCTCAAAGAGTAGTAGTGTTCCCTCGTTACAGAGTAACGGTGAAACTATGTATAGAGCAATTGAGAATCAATAATTATTCTACACTGCAGAGGAGCTCCAAACTTCCCTCACTAAGAAATGAGTTCCATTTGGATTGTTGTTGATGTTAATTCTCCCCGTTCGTTCGTTCATTTAAAAGGAGTTTAATATTAACGGTCTCATTTAAAGCATCAACAAGGTGCTTACCTTAAGAACATTTTGATTATCCAAAAAGTGTTCCGCAAAGTTAATGCGCCAGCTTAACAACTAATCTAGTGAAATATATCCAGTGTGCAATACCAGATGCTCTAGGTCGCCAAATATTTTTATTGGTTTCTTAGCTTGATGTCACTTGAATTAGCGTCTAGTCGGAGAAATCATGATAGGTGAGCTAATTTCCCGTCCATCCAAAATCCGGCGAAAGGAAACTTCGTTGGATAAACCAGATGCGAGCGTGTCTGCAGTTTTAGTGGTTAATTTCTGCCTTTTCATGCTCTCATAATAAATTTTTGCCTCCGATGTCATACTTCACGATAATATTTACAGGCACCTACCGATGGTACCGGATTCGATTGAGGAAATGAAACTGTTTTTCGTCACGTAGAAATAAACTAATCTTTAAATAAAGCTGAAATTCAGCAAGAATGGGACGCTAGCGATGCGATGGGGTACGAAAGTTTAAGAACATGAAGTGACCTGAATCAAAAAAGAAAAAAAAAAGTATTGTTCGTCTTTGAGCCGACGCACACCTAAGCCTCATTTTGTCAAAACAAGAAATTGCATTGCGGGGGCCTGGGTTAGTATTTTGGTGAAAGAAGCTTCTCGGCAAGAAATTAGACAATAATGACTTTCTTGCAGACAAGCTTGCAGGAATAAATCCAATATCTCGCGTCAGATTTTGTCCAAAATACGTTTTTTCATACGAGTAAAACAATGCATTCATATCGAAGTTGATATCTTGTTCAAATACGGGTCCATATGTTAGTTTGCTTTCAGACAGCAAACAAAGAAAAACATTACTCATGCAGGCTGAAGCCTATTTTGCGATCTGTCATATGACATCAAGAAAAACATATCTTTAAATGTTTGAATTTATGAAGACATTATACTTCTGAATCGAATAAAAGTGTCCTAGCCTTCCGTTTCTGTAGCCTTTGAAGTATGTAAAAATGCAAGGTTTCAACGTACCTATATCAGCGTTCATGGAGTTCAGCCTGTGAACAAAGGTATACGGAATACATTCACAATGGGGCTATTAATTTGTAGGCAACTCATATATGTTATAGAGGGATGTATGGCGCTTTGTTGCTCTCTGAGCAGGACGCGAGTGAAGCGGCAGCAAGTTAGGAGCGTGACCCAAAAGTTAGGGCGTCTGCTAAGCTCCTGATTGCGCTTTAAGGATCCTTCTCTACACTTCTTTACCTATGTAAGGTGTTTTTTTTTTCATATCCCGGTTTAACATTAAATCACTAAAATTGAGGCGTTTGAACGTAGGACAAGTACACTTCACCGACGAGAATCTTTAAATTATCGCATATAAATCAGCTTTTCTGAAGACTGCTCGGGTTTCCATAAGCTGCCATTGCACAACAAGCAGACTCACCTAAAAAAATAAAAAAAAAAATCATTGTGTTGAACACCATTCGAATCGATGCTCGGAGGAGAGTTGCAGAGCCAGTGGAAAGCACACTTCTGGTTGCTAAAGTTAGGCCTCTCATGGTGTAATGTTTGCGCGAATGTACACAGTTTTAAGGCGCGTTCTTTTCTAAACCGACAAGAGCATGCATTGAGCACAATAGTTTTCGGAGACACATGTCATTGTTTGATTAAAACGAACCGCCGAGCAGAGCTGAATTACGCATAAATCTATACCGAAGCTTACCAAAATTAGCTGACGATATGCCGTCGACGCTATAAAATTAGAGCACGTAATCGGCAACCAGCCAAGTGTAATTACCACACAGAACAGTGTGTTTCCGAGAATACACTGAGAACAGGAGAGGCCGGGTCATCCCCTCTGTTCAATCTCGGTGGTGGGGAGGTATACAGCTATAGTACAAAAATATATTTTTTACTACTCGAGTGAGATCCTGTACAGTTCAGCATTTTAATAACCTTTATTACCTTAAAGCCGTGATTAAACAGTAGAGGTATCACGGCGCTCAATAGGTAAGCAAAAGAAGACTCCAGCTTGAGGCAGAGGAGACTCATTCCGAAAGCGCGTTACGGAAAAAAAAGCTGCGGTTTCCTGACAGGCAACATGCTACAAATGTGAAACACACCAGGGGAACCTGTTCCCGGATTGTTTCTTTGTCCGCGGCTACTCATGTTTCCCTTTCATCGGCTCGACAATAACTCCGTTGTACTAATCGCTTTTAAGTCCTACCATATTCTCAAGCTGAAAAAAAAAAAAAATTGTGCCTTTGAATAAATCAAAAACCGAGATCACTTCCCAAAACTGAACTGCAATAAAGTGCTTCTACTTGATAATAGATCCTTCAGGCGGCGCGCTCAAGCGCCATAGAAGGTGATAATTATTCATCCTGCACCAGATATTGTCCTTACGTTACAAACCTTACGTTACACTTCGCAAGACTTGATGAGCTCTCTGACGAGGGGCTTACTGGAGGTAAAATTCGTCCTCTGATCAATATTTTGCTGATAACGTTCCTCGAAGCATTGATACTTATTAATGACAGTGATCATCTGTGCCTTTCAAAACACATCCATGTCTCACTTCTAGTTGTTCCTATAGCGTTTTCCCTAACATCACTATTGTGTCAATGGCAAGGAAACATATTTGATTCAAATTCATTTGCCTCAATAAAGCCTCCGCTTTGCACAGGAGTAAGGAATTCGTGTGTCAGTTGACAGGTTTTTGGGGTGAGCAACAGTACATAAACACGTTGAATTTCAATCCCTTACCCTGAGACGAATACCACAGCATCCATAGATCTTCGTTCGAACCTGCTTGAAAAGGTTGATGATAGATGACGAACTGTTCCGCACACATCTAGCAATTCTTCCTTTCGTCCTTTATGGAATTTCGTTTTCGTGTACTTTTCGCTCTGGAAGAGTAGGGTAGGCACTGTGATATATAGCATACTCGGGAGTTTCTTAAGGAGTTACAGATTTAAAGAAAATGGGAAAGCTACATTAGTGAATTCGGTCTATGCAGGTGAGTTATACGACAAGTGCTACTTAATTCGAGGAATTAATCGGCACGACGTGTGATAAAGAACCAAAATGTGTTAAAGAACGCTTTGATCAGGGAAAATAAATATATGATTTAATAAAAAAAAAACATGCTCAGTGTGATCGATTATTATTGTCGGCTCGAGGATGACGGTGCGAGAACATGGATGATAAGCGAACAGTTGCGCGAAACAGCACCTTTGAATGACGGAGGTCCGTTTACGCACCTCCAGCCTTGCGCCTGCTGCTCGGGTGGTAACTTCACCGCACAATTGCTGCTTCACTCGAGCTACACTGTTTTCTAAACTTTACTGGTTTACTGCATTCGATTGCGCTCAAAAAGTTTATAATTGAAACCAAAAATTTGGTTTTACTAACTAAATAAAAAAGAAACAAAGTTTAATCATCATCCGAGCTATCACGTCGTCCAGCTCCCTAAAATACGTCCCCCTGACCAAATAACTAACTTGCCCAAACTCGCTTATTTATTTATTAGTCTATTTCGCTTCCAATCTTTTAAGCTTATCTGTAAAACGTAAAATATCAATGTATAGGTTAAGATAATTGACAGAGAATTACATGCTGGTATGAAACGTACCTTGCTCTTTATAATGCCAACGACGACAAGCTGAACATTTGGCTTGGTCAATTCCTTGTAATTTAGGTTGACCTTCAAAAACAGCAATAATTTTAGTGCTCGTTTAAATTATCTCAATTTTAAAATTAATAAATTCCAACTTATTGTAAAAATTAAGGTATCAATGTGTTAAATGTTAATTACTTCATGAACTGTAACCCAAATTGAAAATAACCCTTCAGCTTTGATGTGTTATGGGACGCTTTCAGCCCTTCGAACCCCTTCAGCCCATCAGACCCAGCAAGCCTTCACATCCCTTTAGCCCTTGTGATTGTTTAACACTTTAGACGCCCAAATGACTGAGAACCATAGGCCAAATAATCATTTGTTTAAAACTTCATAGGAAGTTTATTTTAGACATTGAGTTTTACATGCTTTTGGAAACTGAGAAAGACGATAATAATCAATGAGTACTCAAACCCGGGCGCGAGCAGCCATAGAGACAAGCGACCAGACAAAATAGCTGTAATCAAGTTCTTTGTGATAAAAAAAAAATATACGGAGCTGCTCATAATGCCAATGGGCAAATTCATGATGTGTGAAATAGTTCAACTCTTAGAACAACGCGGGTGTACCGCACACACACACAGTCATTGACACGTTTTGCGAAAACCACGAACGCTAATAAACATACATTCCTTTGACGAAATTCTGAGCACAGTCACAACGTCGTCGCTGGTGCCATCGCAGTGGTGTCACAGGCGTTTTTTCGCTCACCTGAACGAGGTTCTGAAGCCGGACAGACCAATAAACCTAAGTAACACGGCACGAAATACTACTTTCATCCGCCCATTGAGGTGCTTTATGAGATAGATTCAGGCGTGGGACGCGAAGTCAATGCTGAGCTACTGTTCTTTGTGGCCCTCCGATACAAAATGGCCAAACGACTTTCCCGGCACATATATATTATGCCCAAAACAAATAGGGATACCGAAAAAAATATATATAAATTTAAACGACACGAGGCTGGTTCGTAAAGCGAACAAGGGCTTGTGTGGCTAAACCAAAGTAGCAGTGCTAAATAAGTTTTCAAAAATTATAAATTAAAAAAAAGGTTGAGGCTTCAATCCACGTTGTGAAGGTGATTGGACAGCGAAGTTGTGGTTTCACCTATGACGATTTCCCTCTGCACAATAGACCCTTTTTACGGCAAACGCCACCAGGTGGAACTCCGCTCTTTGACCTTGCAGAAAACTTCCCGTTTATGAAACGAATGAACAAGGGCCACCTTAACACCGCTGCTCAAAATGTGACGAAACGTTTAATCACCAATTCTCCAGGTGAACGCCAAAAAAACGAAGAAATGCAAGATCTCTTAAAATGTTTCAAGTATACCTATACACCAAGTTGCCTCCTCCAAGATGTAATATTGTACAGCCGATGGGTCTCGTTAAATCTCCAATATTATTGTTCGTGTAGCGTTTAAGCTTTTCTAGCGCTGGTGCCATAAGCAAGCTCAACATTCTTGCAAAGACGGTGCGATCGGAAGTCGCTTGGTATGCAAGCGGCTGTTCATGTTTGTAAACAGCTAAAGGTTATATTCTAAAGGATTGACAAAAGAAACGTTAATACACTGTACCAAGATTTTTATATACACGAAAGTTTTTGTACGCTTCCGTCACTGCGGCAGCTTATGCAACCCCAATCTTCACCGAGAAATGCGTGCGAAAGCGCTACGTGCTTCGCATTGTTAGCGGGGCCAGTGACGTCACTCTACACTTTGTACACTGCCGTTGCCGCGGTAGCTCATGGAATCGCAATATTCATCGAGAAACTTATGCGGGGAACGCTACTTGCCTATAATTTATCACGTGATTCGACACTTGTTTTGTGGTTTTCTTACTGTAACAAGTATCGAAACAACAGTGGGCAGGTTGGCAGCAGCGCGGGCGAGATGCCTAATAAGTTATTCCTTCTTTTCGTTCAGATCACGCTGCTGCCTCATGGAAAATCCACTGATACGACAGCAACTAATCTTTGCTTCGAGGGTACCATCGGTTGCACGCGTGGAAGTTGCGCGGTGACAAGTCAGTACACCTCACCCTACCGTGACTCGACGACGGCCAGTGACATCTTCGACTACCAGGTGTCGTGGGACACCGAGCGACTACGTGGGACATCGGCGTGGCTGTTCGAGTGTATAAAGGCGTGCCATCTCGACAACTACTTCAGTGGGCAGGTTGGCAGCAGCGCGGGCGAGATGCCTAATAAGTTATTCCTTCTTTTCGTTCAGATCACGCTGCTGCCTCATGGAAAATCCACTGATACGACAGCAACTAATCTTTGCTTCGAGGGTACCATCGGTTGCACGCGTGGAAGTTGCGCGGTGACAAGTCAGTACACCTCACCCTACCGTGACTCGACGACGGCCAGTGACATCTTCGACTACCAGGTGTCGTGGGACACCGAGCGACTACGTGGGACATCGGCGTGGCTGTTCGAGTGTATAAAGGCGTGCCATCTCGACAACTACTTCAGTGGGCAGGTTGGCAGCAGCGCGGGCGAGATGCCTAATAAGTTATTCCTTCTTTTCGTTCAGGTACGTTTTAAAATTGACCATTGCTATTCTTTCCGTTCGGACGACCGTTTTTTATTGCTGCTGACCTGCCCACGCCACTTGCAGTCTTGTGTTGCGACTTCCGCTTCTTTTTTTCGATCACTTCTTTGTTGTGGCGACGTTGAACCAAATCCTGGTCCTATGAGTGCAGAGCAGTTGGCCCAGTTCACTCAGATGTTTCACCTGTTGAACGAACTTAATTCTCGGTCACAAAGGTTTGAGACGGGTCAAACAGAGTTGAAAACTTCCATTGATGAAGTAAAACAGGGCCAAAAAACTATCGACGACAAAATTACAAATATCGGGGAAAGACTTACGTCTGTTGAGAATAAAGCTGGAACAATGGAGAGTGAACTGGATGCACTGCGACGGGAAAACAGAGATCAGAGGAATGCTAATGCCGCCTTGCACTCACGACTGGATGAAATGGAGGATCAATCCAGGCGAAACAATATACTTTTCTACGGAATTCCTGACAGTGTGTCTGAAACGTGGTCACAGGCGGAAGAAAAGGTTAAAAACGCGTTGGCGCTCTGCTTCGACAGGGGTTCAGCTGAGTTGACTGCCAACACGCTGTCATTTGACGTCGAGCGTGCTCATAGATTGGGACAGTTTTTTGCAAACAAATGTAGACCAGTGATTGTCAAATTTTCGTCTTTTAAAACGAAGGAACAGGTGATGCAGCTTAGAGCGAAGCTAAAGTTAAACTGTATCGGCATTAGCGAAGATTTTTGTCCTGCGACACGCTTGGCTCGAAGGAACCTAATCGAATTTGGAAAGACTCGGAGTTCCACCTTCAAGCTTACTTATAACAAGTTGTATGTAAATGATAAGTGTTATTTTTATGACCAGGAGCTAGACCAGATCTCGGAGCTCTCTCGACCACGACCCTCCCGTAATTTGGCGCAACAATCATCAAGCTCTGAGGGTGCGCCCAGTGCATCCACATCACTTTAGCGGTCGGCGAGGGGTGGTGATCGTAATCTTCCCTCGCATACTATGTCCAGTGCCTCCTTAGTACGTGATTTTTCTTTTTTGCTTTGTAACGTCAGGAGCGTTATCAACAAGCGCGACGCCTTGTCTTCTTTAATTGACACATGTCTTGCTGACGTAGTGGTCTTGACGGAAACTTGGCTATCCGCAAAAGTAGATAATAGTGAGATTTTAAATTGCCAAAAGAAGTATCGATTCTACAGATGTGACAGGGGAACTCGGTCTGGGGGTGGCGTTCTGATAGCGGTTTGCGACGAGTTAGTTTCTTTTGGTGTGTCGCTTGCCTCGCCTCTGGAATTAACTTCTGTGCGCATTCGTCTGAACCACAAGGACGTAATTTTTTGCGCTTGTTATCGCCCCCCTAATTCACCTTCTGGATTTTCTTCTGATCTACATGATGCTTTGAATACATTACACGTAAGGTATCCGTCATCGCCCATTTTTGTTCTTGGTGATTTTAATTTCCCCAACGTTTCCTGGGACGCACCTATTCCCGTAGCAAGCTCCGGCTCTCTTGAGTGCAATTCCTTTCTTACTACATGCTCGGATTTTAACTTGACTCAGCTCGTTAAATGTCCAACCCGTACAACCCTGGCAAGTGCCACTATCCTTGACCTAGTATTCACTACCCATCCAAATCTTGTACAATCACTTTCAGTTTTTCCAGGTGTAAGCGATCATTCCGTCATTCACTTTAATATTCCGAACAGTTTGCCTCGCAAATGTGCAGCTTCAAAGGTATTTAGAGACTATAGTAGGGCTGACTACACCGGGATTAATAATGAACTCGAGATATTTTTATCAGATTTTCTTCAGACATTTTCTGAGCAATCATTGGAAGATAATTGGTGTATGTTTAAATCAAAAGTAACTGAGCTTACTAGCCGTTACATACCCCTTCGCAAAATTAGAAATACACAGTCACCTTGGTATACACCAACATTAAAACGGTTATCAAACAAAAAAAAGCGCCTTTTCCGACGAGCCAAGATAAGATATCGATGATCCCAGAGAGATGGGCAGCTTATCATTGTGCAGAGGATGAGTACGCACGTGCACTGTCTCTCGCCAAACATACTTTTTTTAATCAAACCCTTCCATCGCTACTGGAAACTAATCTGCGTAAGTTTTGGCACGTTGTGAACGGAAATGAAAGGAAACCAATTGAACTTGCTACGGATAGTGAATCGGTCGTTCCTAGGGAAAACTGCTGCGTTGTTTTGAACTCTGCATTCTCGTCGTCGTTTGTTAACAGCACGCCATGCATGTTTCCCGATGTTCCGGTTTATGATTTTATTCCGATGGATCCAATAGTTATTGACTGGGCAGGCGTAATGAAATTAATTCAAAATATGAAGCTTTCCTCTTCTCCAGGTGATGATGGCATTAACCCCAAATTTTTGAAGAACACCGAAGTGTATTCATCTATAATATTGTCGAAGATTTTTGCACAGTCATTAGAATCCTGTACGCTCCCGAACGACTGGAAGGTGGGAAAGGTGGTTCCTCTGCACAAATCAGGTAACACTCACTGTCCCAATAATTATAGACCCATTTCATTAACCAGTATACCGTGCAAACTCATGGAACATGTCATATACTGTCATATGGTATCTTTCCTCGAAACTAATTCTTTTTTCAGTATGCATCAACATGGCTTCAGAAAAAATTACTCATGTGAAACTCAACTACTCGCCTTTACTAACGACTTATTCTCTGCTGCAGATCACTTAGTCACTGTTGACTGCATTTTCATCGACTTTGCTAAAGCATTCGATAGTGTCTGTCATAGTCTGCTCCTCTATAAATTAAGTCAACTTAACATGGACCCTAATATTTTTAAATGGATAGAATGTTTCTTGTCTAATCGCACGCAATATGTAACCGCCAATGACCATAACTCCCCTCACTGTCCTGTAACGTCCGGTGTCCCGCAGGGGTCAGTGCTAGGGCCCTTGCTTTTTCTTATTTATATTAACGACTTACCTAGCTGCATTTCTTCATCTATAAAACTTTTTGCCGACGACTGTGTTGTTTATTGCAAAATTCTGGAACCTGCTGATCATTCTGCTCTTCAGTCTGACCTCGATAACATTTCATTTTGGTGTGACACCTGGCTAATGAAACTTAACCCTGCCAAATGTAAGTCAATGAGAATTTCACGTCATTCAAATTACATCCTACCGTGTGACTACTTACTTAACGGTGTTCGCCTAACGCAAGTTTCGTCCTACAAATATCTTGGCATTATCATTTCTGCTAACCTTTCATGGCAAGATCACGTCGACTACATCACAAGTAATGCTAATCGCGCACTCGGTTATCTACGGCGTAATTTTTCTTTAGCCCCAACTAACTTGAAACTCATACTTTATAAAACTTTAGTGAGGTCAAAGCTTGAATATGCATCATCAATCTGGGACTCTCATATTAACTCCCTTATTCTTCAAATAGAAGCCATTCAAAACCGTTCCGCGCGTTTCATCTTCTCAAATTACTTTCGAACTGCCAGTGTCACTTCTATGAAATCTAATCTTAACTTACCAGATCTTTCATTGCGTCGTAAACTATCTCGTCTTTGTCTCTTTCATAAGGTTTATCATTTCAATTATGTACTCAGTGATTCTCTCTTTCTGCCACCATCGTACATTTCTTCCCGCAGCGACCATCAGTTCAAGGTTGGCGTCCCAAGCAGCCGCACCAATCTGCACTTCCACTCATTCATTCCAAAAACCTGCACAGAATGGAACCACCTCCCCGCCTCCATCGCTTCAATCACTGACACCGACCGTTTCAAAAGTGCCATTTCCAACCATTTTTTGTGATTCCCCTGCTGTGTTTATGTTCATGTTGTATTTTTTCACCACTCCTCTCTGTAATGCTTCGGCCTTGAGAGTAAATAAATGAAATGAAATGAAAACATAACAAAAATAAGACACAAGCAAACGGTGATTAGGCGCGCGCACGTGTTTTCTGTCGACGGACACAAAACAATCCCACCAGTGAGTCGTATACAACTTCGCTGTAAAATACCACATCCCATGCAGCACCACTATAATTGGCCAGAGTGATGCCAGTGGCGGCCGAAAATCGGCCCCATTTTCGGCCGAAAGTTCGATTTTGCATCATGTCCCGACATCGGGCAGGTATTGGCGCACCGATGTTTCGCCACCGGCCTAGTATCGGCGGAATATCGTGCGAGTACTGCCCAGATCTAACTGTCGGCCACGTAGTGGCCAGATGTCGCATGTGCCAGCACTCTAAATTTTTGCGGAAGTCGCTTTTGCGCCCGCTTTCTACCAGCAATATTGACAGTACTTCCCGATATTGGGCGCGTCTTGTGCGTATACATGGACAACGGAATTGTGTTCAATCGCTCCGAGTTTATTAAATCACTATCATTACAAGGGGCTTGTTCTCAACAGATTACCAAAAGCGATACTTCTCTGAGGAACGCAAAGCAATATCTTAAATAAAATTACACTGCCTCGTGCCAAGTAAAACTAATAATCAAAGAGGAAGGACTCTGGAGATTAGAAGTTTAGTAGATCGATCCGATGTAATGATGTCCCACTTCACCACCGCCATACGCATACATTGTATCGTTACCTGCGGTATTGGAGATATCGGAACAATTTACTATGTGCTAAAACTCTCTATTGAGATGGAAGGACGTCTACTATCAGCAGCATGCTTGCAGTGTACTCAAAATAAAACATCGATATTATGTAATCCGTGATAGATGCATAATCTGCCTCGAGCAGCACAGAGCGACACAAACAGGAAGTCAAGAAAGAAAATGGTAGCCCGCATTAAAAGGAACTCTCGCTGTTGCCGATGAGCAGTTCTCTGTCGGAGCGCGTCTGAACAACACAGCTCAAGACGTTCATAGACATAAAAGTTGTATGGACGTATTCCAGCTGTTCACGACGAAAAACCAAGGCCGGGAATGCAATGCACGAAAAGCAGTGGAGCACTGAGGAGCGCATTTCGGAAAACAAACTGACGTGGTCCAATGCCCTTCACCATAATTGGCAAACGGGGAAGGCTGTGACCCCAGTGAGCCAATCAGCACGTCATAGCAAGTCACGTTACCCATTTTCGTCCAAGCGTTTTTGTCCTACCGACAATGGTCACGTGCTTCGCTCTACACCTCTGACTTGCTTGAAACTGCCGTCGCGCTTGCTCAAAGCCGCACAAAGACACAAAATGATGCGTTGAGACTTGAGAGAAGGCGAGGTCGAAGGGAGATGGATAGTGCAGTTAATGTCCTTTTGGTTCTTTGCATTCATTTCTCGGGCTAAAAGTATAAAAAAACGGTTTCGCGTAATCGTTTATTTTTTTTTCAACGTTGGTTTCGAGGCGGTCAAAAAATAAAAATACCTTGCCCGCATAACCCATTCACAAATGACAATCTCGACACTCAACCGAAAATGTCGGCGGGTACGTTATGTCAGGATGGCATTGGTGCGACCCATCCGATGCTTAAAAAATATCGACTGGATCAAAATTTTATCAAAACAATATTTCCGATGCGACGTCAATGGAAAGTTTTAGAAAACCCAATAACTTCTATAACCTCCCCCCCCCCCCCCCCACCCCGAGCGATACCCGATAACGACAAGACAGACGTGCAAAAACAGAGGCGGAGGTTCGGATATTGTGATCGGAGCCATTGGAACAATCTACTAAAATTCTAGTGTCGGCTCAATACTGTGTGCTGCCTTTGGTTTTCTTTTCGGGTTGTGAAAACTACCCAGTAATATTTGTCACAAATTTACTGCCAAAGTAAAGTTCAAAAAGCTATTTTGCTATTAGAGAAGAAAATAATGAAGTGGTATAGCAAAAACGTTTCACTTGTACGGCACCAAAACAAGATGATATAATGTGGCACACACATGATGCACACACAAACATGCACATACGCCCAGACATGAGTACAGGGGCATTGAGTGCAGTATACTTCACAAATATTGTTGACTCGTGAGAAAGCAACACATATTATGATAAAAAAAAGAAAGTAAGAGATTAAGAGGCTTCTTCACCCATGGTAAAACGGCGGAATGTTTTTTTTTTTTTTAACGTTTTGCTTTCGAAGTAATTTTTAAAAGACTTCGTTGCTATAGGCTAAAATGCCGTGGTACGTAGTACGAACGGATGGCATTGCTGTTGCGGGTGTAGCATGTCAGAGTGAGGAACCTTGAAGCCCCCTACAAGTCTTGTGAGATGGGGCGAGGAGAGTTAAAAATGTCAGTCCAATTGCAATTGGGTAGAACTGTCTCCAGAGATAACGATTGAACATTCGGCATTGATACAGTTTGAAAACAAATTCTAAATCCGAAGAACAGCACTTCTCACCCCACGTTTCTCAATATTCCCTCCAATACACTGTCAATTTTAGTTTCTCATCGATCGGAACATTAACAAAAAATGGTTATGCCACACCGCAAATGGGTGTTGGCAATGAATGACCAACGCGCTTGCGTAGAACGAGAGGTATCAATATTTCTGTATTAGAAAGCAAACAGGAAGCACTCCGTTACTTAGCGCATACTTTCGGTAGATGCTAATTCCAGAAAATGGCGGAGGAGAAATTCATTCCGCGATATTTTACAGTTGAAGAATATGGTACTTAATACTATGACATGAAGAACAGTGGGATGCGTGAAGATAAGATATCTCTTTAAAGAAAATACTACTACTACTACTACTAATAATAATAATAATATTAATAATAATAATAATAATAATAATAATAATAATAATAATAATAATAATAATTTATTGCAGTATAAATTGGTAAAGGTGTAAATGGAGGGAGCATTAGGCGCATATGCTGAATTCGCCGGGGCGTTGTGCCTGATTTTGTTGAAATTAATTTGTTCATCATTTTAAGTGAAAAAGCTGATTGTTTAAAGGTTGTATTACAATGATTAGCTTTCCAGCTCATGATTAACGTATTTGCAGATATGCGTACAGTCGCATTATTTTGTTCCTCACCTACAATACAGGCTAAGAGCGTAATAAAAAGTAAAAGACCGACGATATTAAACAACTTGTCACGAGCATTTGGACTAGAGGTAGATGCTTTTTAAGGGCATAACTTAAACTAATACCTTTGTGAAATACCTGCTAAAAACTTGCGATGCTCTCTACCATTTATTAAAAGTAGGTACGTTTATTAGAATGTAAAACAAATACAGCAACAGCCATATCTTGAAAGAAATCCGACGCTTCGTAGCTAGCTCGGTTTCTTCGTCAAAGGTGACTGAAAACACGCAGAGCAGCAGTAAATACTAACCTTATATTTCTTTAAAAGACGCCATTGGCACGTTCAATACGAGTAGCACATAAACAAAACTTTTGAGTTTGATGCTGAAAAAAGCCAACATGGTCTATGTGATGCTGAAGCATCCCAGTGAGTCTCTCAGCAAATGCGGCGTTGAAGTATTATTTCCGATGTCTTCGGTCACTTACAACAGTTATCAATTAAGCGGGTGAAGAAACAATTTTAAAATATGTTGTTGACTGAATGCGGCCTAGATGATTTTTATTTTTAAATTGGACCTTCATATTTTGCGTTCCACACTGCATCTACATTTCAGAGGGCTTCAGGAACTTCGGATTCAAGTATTGCGTGATTGCCTTGACCTCAGATAGGGACGCTAGCTCAACCTTAAAAGAAGTCGTGATAGTCTTTTTTTTTTTTTGGCATCTTGTCCTTGTACGTTTGGTTTATCACATATCTATAACCGCAAGGTAGAGAACAAGCATATGCGGCTGATATTTGTTTTGCGAAACGTTTTTCATATGAAAATTGACTCAAGAAAGATGAAAACAAATGCCTTCCACCACCTTTGAGTTTTATTGGATCGGCTGGTTACACAAGGGCAAAAAAAACATCTAGGATAAATGGCGTGATAGGAGAGATCACCGAAGTGCACGTGACGAGCCAGCAACCATCCACGTGCAGTATCTGTTGTATGATATCGTTTGTGCTCTTCTGACTTCCTGCAATACTCCTCTCCTCCTAGAAGATTGGCTTTCCTGCTGTCTGCTCAAAGCATTCGGCAGGTAGCTTCCTGGAAGAGAACCAAACATAAAAAAGAACCAACGGTCAGCTATGTCGTGAATCATGCTAGGTATATGACTTAATAAGGCTAGGATACTTCCATGGAGCAGCAATGTTGGAAGCGTTTACCGTATACTTAGACATATAATCAAAATTCAAACTGTTGAGTAAGACTGCATTTTTTGCGTAGTTGGTGGTCTGAATACAAGGAGCTGTCGGTCTCAATAGCAATAGAATTTATTAAAATCGAAAATGTTTTAAAAATGTTATTAATAATATTATGTAAACAAAAGGATCACGCAAATACTGTTGTTTTGAAAAACGTGCTTCAATGTAAAATACGCAAAATATATAAGATTACTACTTTCAAATTGAACTTGAAATCGCGTTGAAAGGTATAAGAAAGCTGAGCGTTATGCCTCCTTTTTCCTTTTTTTTTCTAATATTTCAAAACCGATAAATGTCGACACTGGCATCACAGTTGCATGCTTTTTTAATATAATTACCGATGGTTACCGAATTCTACAAAAGATGCTTAAAAAGAATGTAAATATAAAGACAGATTTCAATTTGAACACGTTGTGAACCGACCTTCTGAAACAGTCCCCACCTTCCCCACATTTCCAATGCACTATGTTTGCAAGTGAACTGCCCAAATGACCCTTCTAACTGTGAAATTAAAAAAAAATGTAGGATAGAGCTGTGGATCGGCTTTTTCGGGTTTTATATTTCTTCAAACTTGGGTTTGTTTCCTTTTTCTTCTTTCTTGTGGGGGGGCGGGTATTTGTTTCGCAGATTCCGTGCTTATCGGTGCCCACTTTCGGTGACGGGCAAGACAAAATGGCATGTGTTCGGGCCTGTGTTGAATAACACAGGACACGGGCTTTGGATTATTTAACCTTCAGGGAACATGGTCGTTGACTCGAATACTTAAACAACTTAAAGCTGCCGACAAAAAAAAAGCAAACGATATAAGGGTTTTTGTTGGCATGAAAACAAGCGTTACGGATTACAGTTCAGTCAGGATTTTGTTCATGGACAAAGTAATTTAAACCGCTATGTAAAAATTTTTTGGTGTGGTTTGGTGTTCTTATTCAAAGACACCTATAGTTCGAGAATTTTAAATTTTCTTTGGTTATGTTTCAGTCATCTCAGTGGTTAATTTCGGGGTTTTAGGGGTCTATATATATATATATATATATATATATATATATATATATATAAAACAGACTTTTACTTGAAATAGTCAAAACATCACAAATGTGGGGAGTCGTATTCGGATTCCCAGAGCATAAAAAGCACCAGAACTCCGACAAGCACGTAGCAAGTTTGCCGGCAAAAATCTAAAAAGTCATGCCAGATGAATTCCCAACAAAAAAAATCACGCCGCCAGTGTGAGCAAACTTAAGACATCAAAACCAAAACAAAACCTAGGTTGACGTTCGTGTTTACACAGCATAAGATCGGTCTGCATTTGTTGCCCGTGGTGACAGTGGTTTACGCTGTAGATGAGAGCTTAAGCCAGCGCTGTAACACCGCTAGCCTGGGGTCTAGCAGTGGCGTCAGTAGGTGAACATGCACTCGCTATTAAATTAAAACCAAATTATTAATAATGTGTTATAACGTCTCACATAAGGTAGCCCCTCATTTGGTCCTTGACGCATTCAGAAAATTGATGGGGTCCCTTGCCCCCCATCAGGATTCCTCGTTCTTTTGGGGAGCAGATGCGATTTAATCCCGTAGTGGAGAAAATCGGTTTGTCGAATTCGTGCGACATTCCCAGTCTGCAAGATGCGAGTATGAAATATAATAGAAAGGTATTGCTATTAGAATACGAAATAATCAATTAGGTAATTATGTTTGACTCATTTTCAATCTGCAGCACCATCAGTCATTCAGGCACACTGTAAACAACCACGAGACACTTTTTTAGCACTCGCTGTACAAACACTATTACAGTGCAGAGCAATCCATTTTTTAATGCTCCTAACAAGAACATTATTTTTTCCCTAATTCCTTCTTAATATGAAGCTCGATCATTTTGTGTGTGTGTGTGTGTGTGTGATCACAAAGTTTGGAAATATGATTAGAAATAAAATTTTAGTGGTACTATTAGGTAATTAAGAGCAAACAAACATCAAACGCACATTTTTTTCGTTGCTGCGCCAACGAAGTTCATCCTAGCTCTCTTTTATATCAGCCACACTTGTATATTCATTGTACCGACCGAAGGAGCAAGCAGCAGTGTTTTGTATTCTTTCTAGTTCTTCAACTGGGCCTCCTTGGAGGCCGAGAGTCAAGCACGCTTTGTCACAATCTGAGTAATCAAAACAATAAATCCTGTTTTTTTTTTGTGCTGATTTCTTATTGTTTTTTACGCAGGAAGTGACAATGGTCCGGTTAATTTTCGAGAAAGGAAACGTCACCCAACCGTAATATGGCGGCTCATCCCTTCGGAATAGAGGGAGGCTTTAGCTACTGCAGTGCGGTTTGTCACAGGGTCGTCGTGCGTCAGCCACCAGGGATTGCCCGAAATCATGGTGCCTCGAAGCGGCACATAAAAGCAGTGCCTTTCAGTGGGCCCAATACCTAGTTTTCATTATAGTAAACAAGCGTTAAATATAAGATCAATACGTTTCACACAGCTAACAGCGCCTCTTTTCACAATGGAGAGCTTTCCGGTTTTCGCAGTTTTTTCCTTAGTATATCAAGACTGTTATCAAAACTACTCATGTGTTAAATAGTACGCCGAGCGGAATGGCGACCGGAGCGATCAAAGGCTTACCGCGCTTGGCGCACGATTAGCCTTTGGGAGCGAGATTGGATCGGGCCGCTTGATAATTGATGATTCTTTTGACGAAGTTTTATGAGCCGCGCCACCATTACAAGTGCTAAAAAGGACAAGACAATAGAAACTATATAAACAAAAAAGGGCGTGCATCATTCCAAGATGTTGCCTCAGCACCAACCACTGGCCCGTCCAGCGGATCTTTTATTGAGATTGACACCGAATGCGCTTCTTATCAATTCTCTTGATACCCCTTGGTATGAATTGGAAGTGGACCATTCCCATTCGCCTACAAAGGCCTATCGCGACAGGGGAGTCCCATGCGGTAGTGTGAGCGCTCCAAACGCCGTTCCGTTGTTCCTGCTCACCAAACCGATGTGGTATTCGCGCTAATGGTGTCACGCGGTGTAGACAACCGCGCCTCACCCAAACGGAAATTGAAGTAAGTTTTTGTTTAGGATTTGTTTTTGAACAACCTACTAAAGACCGGCATTATAGAGGACATCAAGACGTTAAAGTTCAAGCCATGTCCTCTAATGTATTCGCCAGTATTTTAGTAAAGACACCAGTATTCGCGCACCAGTCATTTAATAGACTGACGGTTAGTTTTTGACGTCCCCTCCATTGGGATGTCCAAAATTACTTAACAAACCTGGACAAGTTTAATTTCCTGCCTTATAAAAACTAAAGTAAAATTTAAAACTAATGCCCAGCCTGTATAATCCTGTACGCTTTGGGACTCATTTTGAGGACGGCGTAATTTTAGCTTCCAGCAATTACTCGAACAATATTTTTCAAGATTGTTTAATATAGTATTTTTAACATGAAATAAGGTCACATAAATATAACGTTCAGTTTTTTTTTTTTTTGTCCCGACAGTTAAAGCTATAGTGTTTATCTCAATCCCAGCAAACCTCAAGTTACGTTGAGCTCGTTTTCTGTGTAGATCAAGGTGTTGCTATTCGTTCTCCCGTTGTAAAATACGGGACTGACATTCACATATTAACACCTGTTTACGCGAATGAAGCCTGGTGAGATAAGTCTTGGTTCGCTTAAGTGTTTTTTTTTACGGTATGCTTGGATGGTTAGGTAAGCTTGGGTATGGTAAGCTGGGGTTACCTGACATCAGGTGAGATTAGGTGAGATTCGCTAAAGTAATGCTAAGTTAGGTAAAGTTAGGTTAAGTTGTGTTAGGCTATACTTAGAATGTGTTTAACTTTTGCGCTCTATGTAGGTTTTGGTTTTTTTTTTTAATATAGAACTTTGTAGAGGCGGGTGAATAGTGGTCCAGATGGAATAGCGCCGTGACCGTGTTCAAGCTAAAAGTGACTCTGAGCTATTCGGTTCGAACGGCTTTTCGCCCACCGCGACACATTACGCAATCACATAAGTTCACTTAGATATATTTTATGTTAAAATATACCATATGTTTTCCTGTCACCAGGGCTCAGCCGGTTCTCCAAGCAAGGTAATATCTACCTATTTGTGTGGAAATACTCACAAGTGTCCCATTTCGTGTGCTATAGTGGACGCTGAGGCGGCGTATGATGCTTGATTAAGAGATTGCACGCTGGCACAGTGACTTCCGCAAAGACAACCAATAGGCGCGCAACCTAGAAAGAAAAACGTGTACGTCAAAAGTACGTGTTTTCTCACCGTAACTTGGAAAACCGCAAAGTCTACTGTCCCAACGAGCCAATCAGCGCGTTGGAGGGAGACAGGTGACTGTACTTTATCCCATTAGCTGCCGCAGTCCTGTCAAAGGAACTAAAGGGGAAAACAGAAAAGCCGCTTCTGCAAGTGTTTTGAGTGAAGGGTCTATCTTTAATGGCAGTGGTCTCCGAACGTTTTGGTTAAGGATTTGGGAGCTGTCGCAGTCTCGAGGGCAGGAATTTTGATAGAATGTAAATGGGGAAATACAAAACAAATAAGCTTAAATGAGCATTAAAATACGCAACATTTGACTAAAAAAATACAACTTTCTTTTCTTAATGTCGTCAAGTATGACATTACAAAATAATAAGACCCAGATAACTCGCGATGCATTGGTCAAAGCGCGCAGAAAGTGCAACATATTGACACGGGGCAGAATACGAATAAGAATGGTAGATCCGAAGATGAGAATAAGCAAGTGGGTTGGCACGTGACACTAACACGATACACATGCGACTCGAATGAGGTTTATCATGGCTTCACAAACATGAAGCAGACAAGTACAATAAAAATGCTGGTGATGAAAATGTACAATGAATAATATAGCGAGAAATCCTGTGTTTTGATTCAGTCTTTCTAATTAGTCTTGATATCTTCCTTTTCGCTTTTAGCGCCCAGGCAGCACATAGTATTGCGCCAATATTGGCGTCGGATCGGAGAAATCGGGCGAATATCATTTTCATACTGCAGATATTGGCGCTAGATCGTAAAGATCGGGCCAGTATTACTGTGATGTGGCCGATGTCGGCGGAACATCACTTGGGTCGGTCAACGCCACGCTGCTACACTGCATTCAGCGCCATTTTCCGGTAATTTGTCGGATATGAACCGGCTCTATCGGCCCGTATTAGGAATTCTTGGCCGTTTCTAAAACGATACCAATAATTCGTCGGGTCTGAACCGGGTATATCGGCCGGTATTAGGAATTCTAGACTGTCTCTAAAACGATACTGAATTGTTTTTTCGCGGCGGCCGCCGCTGTTGCTATGGGCCACGCAGAGGGCGCGCCGGGCAATCAGCGGCTAGAACTAGGTTTTTCCGTACAAACGGAAAAAAAACTCTTTTTGTAGTAACTTTTACTGGAGATTAGTAGAAAACGGGGGGCGCGTGATGTTTTCTAAAATCTTTAGTTTACAAGGTTTAGCGGCACAATTAATATTGTTTTAGAGCGCAGCTCTTAGGCGCCCGTTTCCGGCTTGAGCGCCTTCGGCGTCGGCTTCGCCGTCGGCGTCGGCGTAACCGAGCGGTGCATGATGGGTAAATTTCCCCGCTAAATTTAGCGGAAAAATTTCCCCACTAACTCTAGCGGAAAACGTTCCCCGCTAAATCTACCGGATAATTTTCGCCGCTAAATCTAAGCGGAAAATGTTCCCCGCAAAATCTATTGGAAAAGTTTCCCCGCTAAATCTAGCAGAAAAGTTTCCCCGCTAAATCTAGCGGAAAACTTTCCCCGCTAAATTTAGTGGAAAAATTTCCCCGCTAAATTTAGCGGGAAAATTTCCCCGCTAAATTTAGCGGAACAAATTCTCCACTAAATTTAGGGGAACAATTCCCCGCTAGAATTAGCGAGAAACTTCCCAGCTAAATTTAGCGGAAAAAGTTCCCCACTAAATTTAGCGGAAAAAAATCCCCGCTAGATCTAGTGGAAAAGTTTTCCCGCCAAATTTAGCGGAAAATTTCCCATAAATGAGAGGCGAGCAGGAGAAGAGGAAAGGCATAGCCCCCTCTCCGCACCTTCCCCTCCTTCTTCTCAACAGCTGCGCTCTAATTCGGCGTTACGGGGAGTTGTAAACGACTTTCATTTTTTTTACAACCATATGTCTCAGCGGTGATTTCAGGTAGCGCGTCCCGACCTAGGCGCATCCTAACGTCGGCAGTAATTCGTGTCGCGTCCGCTTGGGAGTCGTGGGTGGCACCCTTGAAGCTCCTTCCACCGTATGTGTTTCGGTGCCAAAATGGCCGATTTAAGCCAAAATAGAAATCACGTGCAGTTCCTCATGTGGCCCGGCCGGTGCGGGAGAAATGGCGGCGTTGCGATCGCTATTTGTCGGTTCTCAAGTACGGATCGGTGCCACTTTTTCAGAGCAGGATCTATTGCAGTTTCCCAACTGAGTGGTTCTAGTAACGTTGGTTTGGGCCCAAGTCCGCTGACACCGCAGCAGCCGCGGCAACATCAACCGATATTCGCCCATCTCTGCCCAATACTCCAATAATATCGCCGATTTTAGCCCATTTTTAGAACGATCGTTAAACGATATTCGCCCAATACTGGGCCGTGGTGCAACTGGATGAATATTGTGTCATATCTCCTTTTTTGCGTGTTCTCTCTACGCGAGATGTTTTTATTTTTTGTTGTTGTATTAGCGGTTTGGGGGACCGTTGTCATTGGAAAGACTGCGGTCATCCGAGGGCCTGCTGGAATGGCTCCAAAGGCCGGATCTGGCTCGCGGGCCGGAGTTGGGAGACCGCTGTTCCAGGGGAAAAAAAGCCAAGTCTTGTACAGAAAAAAGTGGGCACAGGTAAGAGGGGAGGTTCCTCCATTCCTTCTTCAATAACTGCTTGGGTTACGCTTAGGCTCCTGTATCCTCGGCATGTGCTGTAGCGTGATTCAAATCCATCACTCTGATATGCTCAAAAGTCGAAGTATTCGCCCGTTACAGAGTTACGGTGAAACTATGTATAGAACAATTGAGAATCAATAATTGTTTTACGCTGCAGAGGAGCTCCAAACTCCCCTAACTAAGAAATGAGTTCCAATTCGATTGTTGTCGATGTTAATTCTTCCCGCTCGTTTGTTCATTTAAAAGGAGTTTAATATCAACGGTCTCATTTAGAGCATCAACACTTACCTTAAGAACATTTGATTATCCAAAAATTGTGCCGCAAAGCTAATGTGCCAACTTAACAACTAATATAGTGAAATATACCCAGTGTGCAATACCAGATGCTCTAAATCGCCAACTAAATTTATTTGTTTCTTAGCTTGATTTCACTTGAGTTTGCGTCTAGTCGGAGAAAACATGATAGATGAGCTAATATCTCGCCCATCCCAAATCCGGAGAAAGGAAACTTCGTTGGATAAACCAGATGCGAGCGTGTCTGCAGTTTTAGTGGCTACTTTCTGCCTTTTTTCGCTTTCATAATAAAGTTTTGCCTCCGACTTCATACTTCACCATAATATTTAGAGGCACCTACCAATGGTATCGGATTCGGTGAAGGAAATGAAACTCTGTTATTCGCCACGTAGAAATAAACTAATCTTTAAATAAAGCTGGAATTCAGCAAGATCGGGACGCTAACGATGCGATAGGGTACGAAAGTTTCAGAACATAAAAAGACCTGAAGCAAAAAAGAAAAAAAAATATCGTTCTTGTTTGAGCCGACGCACACCTAAGCCTCACTTTGACAAAACAATAAATTGCATTGCGGAGGCCTGGGTTAGTATTTTGGCGAAAGAAGCCTCTCAGCAAGAAATTAGACAATACTTTCTTTCTTGCAGATAAGCTTGCAGAGAATAAATCTAATATCTGGCGTCCGATTTCGGACAAAATACGTTTTCCCATACGAGTAAAACAATACATTCATTTTAAAGTTAATATCTTGTTCAAACACGGGTCTATATGTTAGTTTGCTTTCGGTACAGCAAACAAACAAAAACAATACTCATACAGGCTGAAGCCTATTTTGTGAGACGTCAAATGACATCAAGAAAAACATATCTTTAAATGTTTATATTTATGATGACATTATACTCCTTAATTCGAATAAAAGTGCGCTAGCCTTCCGTTTCTGTAGCATTTGAGTATGTAAAATTCAGGGTTCCAACGTACCTGTTGTAGGGTCCACGGAGTTCAGCCTGTGAACAAAGTTATACGGAATACATTCGCAATGGGGCTATGAATTTGTAGGCAACTCATATGTATTATAGACTGATGGATGGCTTTTGGTAGCTCTTAGAGCAGGGCGCGAGTGAAGCCGCAGAAAGTTAGGATCTTGACCCAAGAGTTAAGGCGTCTGCTGAACTTATTGCAATGAATGGATCTTTCTGTAAAGTTATCGTCTTTGTCAAAGTTTTTTTTTATCTCCGCGTTTAGCATTAAATTTATATATTGAGGCGTTTGAAAGTAGGACATGTACACTTCAGCGACGAGAATCTTTAAATTATCGCTTATAAAACAGCTTTTCTGAAGGCTGCACGGGTTTCCATGCGCTGTTATTGCACAACGGGCAAGCTCACCTAAAATAAAAAAAAAGCTTTATCGTGTTGAACAATATTCGCAAAGATGTTCGGAGGAGAGTTGCAGAGCCTGTGGAAAGCACACTTCTGGTTGCTAAAGGTTTGCCTCTCATGGTGTAGTGGTTGCGCGAATCTGCACAGGTTTAAAGGACACATGCAAAGAAAAAAAAAACATTTTTTTTAAACAGCTTAGATGGAAAAAGGATATCATAAAACGATTTTACAACGAAGAAAAACAATTTTTAGAGCTATATTTACGGCGCTATTGAATTTGTAGTTGGCGCCCGCCGGAGCCGCCGCTGGTCACGTGGTAGACCCGCGCGCCGCCGCCCTGCGTCGCGGGAGCCGTAAAGCCCATAGAGTTATTACAATAAACGCTAGAGGCTCAGCTGGCGCTAGTGTCTACGGGACTTCCGGTTGCAAATTGAAGCAGACAGCATGCAGTCTACTTTTCCAGTCTTCCTGTGTATTCCTATGGGAAAACGCGCGTGAATTTTGTCTCTTCGCCGGAAAATAACATGAATAACTTTTGTTATTTCGGTTGTACCGGATAGTATGTACCTTTATTAATATGGTGATAGTGTAATTGCTTGAGTTACAGCATTTTTTCTTTACCACTGAACGATGTTAAACTTCGCTATATTTCAGGCCCAAACCTCTGTTCCATGGCAGGTATGTAGAAACGAGCGACGATTCTAAGCAAAACAACGATCGAAAGGAATGTAAAGTGTGTTCAAAGTTCGCCAGCATTCTGTTGGTGCTTATATATTGTTAATATGCCCTCCCTGTCACTATATGAAAATGACCCCGTCGTGCATCTTTACGAGTGATTAAAGAAACGTTCGAAACGTAAAGAATAAAGTACGTGGGCTGCTAAAGGTGTGTTTTCTTATTATTTCCTATGTCGGGCAGTTTTTATCGGGCACCTGTTCTCTGGCTTCACCCTATTTGCAAAGATTTGGAGCGTGCGGGTAATGATTTGAACCCAGAACAAGCATCTTCGCACATATTCATGAGCAGAAAGAATAAAGCAGTACTTATTTATTGTAAATCGGACTGTATTACGTGACTTTCAATTTATTTTGATCGTCTGCAAGCACGAGGAGTTACTTATCCAGAGTTACTGCGTAGTTCTTGCCGTCTTTCTTGGTTTTCCACATGTCCTTCGTTCGTTTGGCACGTATATCCCCCATGCTGGAAAGCGTCGACGCCGTGTTCGCGCTAACAGTGTCCGACAGTGCACATAAATACACGTACGAAGTGGTTTTAACACCGTTTTTCATGCCACGAATTTCAAATAAAAATGCTGTAACTGACCAATTATTTCGTCTGCGTGACTGAGAAATGTTCCAATGTGCCTAGTACGTGCAAATTATTCGTGATATTTCCTCTTACAATCGAGCGCAGAGAGAAAATGCACTCGCTTTTTCCCATAGGAATGCATTACCGGAAGTCAATTTCTGGCTGCTTGCTGTCTGCTTCAAAATGCAACAGCACACTAGCGCCAGCTGAGCCTCTAGCGTTTATTCTAATAACTCTATGGTAAAGCCACGCCGCCGCCGCAGGCTGAGCGTTGTGCGAACGCCGCTTCAACGCGTTTCTCCACGCCGCCGTCGCCGCCGCCGCACAAGTTCGTCTGGTTCGGGGCGCCGCCGCCGTCATCTGACCGGCGCACGGGTCTATCACGTCTGCTTGCGCTTTTTCAGGAGTTTCTTTTGGGCTCTAAAAGTTACTTACTAATCTTAGTTTTTTTATTATACTTCAAACAAAGATGAATAAGCTACTTTTAGAGGCCATAGGAAGCTTCCGAAAGAGCGCGAGCACCACGTGACAAATATGGGCCCGTCACGTGATAAATAAGGGCCACTTTTCCGCCGCGCCCGCGGGCGCCAACTACAAATTCGTATAGCGCCGTAAATATAGCTCTAAAAATTTTTTCTTCGTTGTAAAATCGTTTTATGATATCCTTTTTCCATCTAAGCTGTTTAAAAAACATGTTTTTTTTTCTTTGCATGTGTCCCTTAAGGCACGTTCCTTTCTAAACCAACGAGCATGCATTGAGCACAATATTGTTTGGGAGGCCTATGTCATTGTTTGATTAAAACGCACCACCGAGCAGAGCTGTATTACGGAGTAATCTACCAAAGTTTACAAAAATTATCTCACGATATGCCGTCGACGCTACAAATTTAGCGCACGTAATCGGCGACCAGCCAGGTGTAATTACCGCACAAAACAGTGCGTTGCCGAGAATACACTGAGAACAAGAGAGGCCTGGTCATTCCCTTCGTTCAATCTCGGGGATGGGGAGGCATACAGCTATAGTTCTAAAATATATTTTTACTACTCGAGTAAGATCCTGTACAATTCAGAATGTTAATAACCTTTATTACCTTAAAGCCGCGATAAAGCTGTAGAGGTATCACGGCGCACAATAAGTAAGCAAAAGAAGTCCCCAGCTTGAGGAAGAGGAGACGCATTTCGAAAGCGCGTTTCGGAAAAAAGAAGCTGCTATTTCCTGAAAGGCAACATGCTACAAATGTGAAACACAGCAGGGGAACTTGTTACCGCAGAGTTTCTTTGTCCGTGGCTACACGTGTTTCTCTTTCGTGGGCTCGACAATAACTCCGTTGTACTAACCGCCTTGAGGTCCTACCAAAATCTCAGGTTGAAAAAAAAATACAATTGTGCCTTTGAATAAATCAAAAACCGAGATCATTTCCCAAAACTGCAATAAAGTCCTTCTACTTTATAATAGATCCTTCAAGAGGCGCGCTCAAGCCCCACAGAGGGTTATAATTATGCATCTTGTGCCAGATGTTGTCCTTACGTTACACGTCGCAAGACTTGATGAGCTCTCTGAAAAGGGACTTACTGGAGGTAAGCTTCGTCCTGTGATCAATATTTTGCTGATAACGTTCCTCGAAGCATTGATACGTATTAATGACAGCGATGATCTGTGCCTTTCAAAACACATCCATGTCTCACTTCTAGTCGTTCCTATAGCGTTTTCCCTAACATCACCATTGTGTCAATGGAAAGTAAACATATTTGATTCAATTTCATTTGCCTCAATAAAGCCTCCGCTTCGCACAGGAGTAAGGAATTCGTGTGACAGTTGACAGGTTTTTGGTGTGAGCAACAGTACAATTATAACGTTGAATTTCAATCCCTTACCCTGAGACAAATACTACAGCATCCATAGACCTTGGCTTGAACGTGTTCTTTATAAATGGTACTATCGGTCCTAGTGTTCCGCACACATGTAGCAATTTTTCCTTTCGTCCTTCATTCCATTCCGTTTTGGTGTAGTCTTCGCTCTGGAAGAGTAGGGGAGGCACTGTAATATATCGCATACTCGGGAGTTTCTTAAGGAGTTACAGATTGAAAGAAAACGTGAAAGCTACATTAGTGAATTCGGTCTATGCAGGAGAGTTATACGACCAGGGCTACTTGATAGCAGGAATTAGTCGTCACGATGTGAGATAAAGAACCAAAATGTGTTAAAGAACGCTTTGATCAGTGAAAACAAATATATGATTTAATACAAAAAACTTGCTCAGTGTCATCGAATATTACTGTCGGCTCCAGGATGACAGTGCAACAACATAGATGATAAGCGAGTAGAGGCGCGAAACAGGATCTTTGAATGCCGGAGGTCCGTTTTCGCACATCCAATCTTGCGCCTGCTGCACGGGTGGTGACTTCACCGCACAATTGCTGCTTCCCACGAGCCACAATGTTTTCTACATTCTACTGATATAGTGCATTCGATTGCGCTCAACAAGTGTCTAATTGAAGCCAATATCAGGTTTTACTAACTAAATAAAAAAGAAAGAAAGTTTAATGATTATCCGACTTATCACGTCGTCCAACTCCCTAAAATACGTGCACAAACCCGCTTATTTATTTATTAGTCTGTTTCGCTTCCAATCTTTTAAGCTTATCTGTAAAACGTAAAATATCAATGTATAGGTTAAGATAATTGACAGAGAATTACATGCTGGTATGAAACGTACCTTGCTCTTTATAATGCCAACGACGACAAGCTGAACTTTTGGCTTGGTCAATTCCTTGTACTTTAGGTTGACCTTTAAAAACAACAAAATGTAGTGCTCGTTTAAATTATATAAATTTAAAAATAAATACATTTCTAGCTTATTGTAAATATAAAGGTATCAATATGTTAAAGATATATTACTGCATGAAAGGTAACCCAACTAGAAAATAACCCTTCAACTTCGATGTGTTATGAGACCCTTTCAGCTCTCTGAACCCCTTCAGCCCATCAGACCCAGCAAGCCTTCACATCCCTTTAGCCCTTGTGATTTTTTAACACTTTAGACGCCCAAATGACTTAGAACCATAGGCCAAATAATCATTTGTTTAAAACTTCATAGGAAGTGTAATTTAGACATTGAATTTTACATGCTTTTGAAAATCTGAGAAAGACGATAATAATCAATGTGTACTCAAACCCGGGCGCGAGCAGCCTTAGAGGCAAGCGACCAGACAAAATAGCTGTAACCAAGTTCTTTGTGATCAAAAAAATATCCGGAGCTACTCATAATACCAATGGGAAAGCTCATGAGGTGTGAGGTAGTTCAACTCCTAGAACAAAGCGGGTGTACCGCACACACACACAGTCATTGGCACGTTTAGTGAAAACCACGAACGCTCATCAACATACACTTCTTTTGACGGAATTCTGAGCATAGTCACAGCGTCGTCGCTGGTGCCATCGCGGTGGTGTCACAGGCGTTTTTTCGCTCCCTGAACGAGGTTCTGAAGCCGGACAGACCAATAAGCCTAAGTAACACGGCACGAAATACTACTTCCATCCGCCCATTGAAGTGCTTTATGAGATAGATTCATGCATGGGACGTGAAGTCAATTCTGAGCGACCGTTCTTTGTGGACCTCCGATACAAAATGGCGAAACGAATTCCCCGGCACATCTATCTTATGCCCAAAACAAATAGGCATACCGAAAAAAAAATATTAATTTTCTCTAAGTAAGATGAATTCATAACGACACGAGGCTCGTTCGTCAAAGCGAACAAGGGCTTGTATGACTGAACCGAAGTAGCAGTGCAAAATAAGTTTTCGAAAATTATAAATTAAAAAAAAAAAGTTTGAGGCTCCAATCCACGCTCTGAAAGTGGTTGGACAGCGAAGTTGTGGTTTCATCTGTAACGATTTTCCTCTGCACTTAGACCATTTTTACGGCAAACGCCACCAGGTGGTACTCCGCTCTTTGACCTTGCAGAAAACTTCCCGTTTATGAAAAGAATGAACAAGGGCCACCTTAACACCGCTTCTCAAAATGTGACGAAACGTTTAACCACCAATTCTCCAGGTGAACGCCAAAAAACGAAGGAATGCAAGATCTGTTAAAATGTTTCAAGTATACCTATACACCAACTTGCCTCCTCCAAGATGTAATATTGTACAGCCAAGGGCTCTCGCTAAATCTCCAACATTATTTTTCGTGTAGCATTTAAGCTTTTCTAGCGCTGGAGCCATAAGCAAGCTCAACAGGCTTGCAAAGACGGTGCGAGCGGAAGTCGCTTGGGATGCAAGCGGCTGTTCATGTTAGTAAACAGCAAAAGGTTATATTCCAAAGGATTGACGAAAGAAACGTAAATACACTGTACCAACATTTTTATATACACCTGTGAGTCGTAAATCCCACCAGTGAGTCGTATACAACTTCGCTGTAAAGTACCACATCGCATGCAGCACCACTATAATTGGCCAGTGTAATGCCAGTGGCAGCCGAAAATCGGCCCCATTTTCGGCCGAAAGTTCGAGTTTGCATCATGTCCCGACATCGGGCAGGTATTGGCGCACCGGTGTTTCGCCACGGGCCTAGTATCGGCGGAATATCGTGCGAGTACTGCAAAGATCTGACTGTCGGCCACGTAGTGGCCAGATGTCGCATGTGCGACTACTCTAAATTTTTGCGGAAGTCGCTTTTGCGCCCGCTTTGTATCGGCAATATTGACAGTACTTCCCGATATTGGGCGCGTCTTGTGCGTATACATGGACAACGGAATTGTGTTCAATCGCTCCGAGTTTATTAAATTACTATCATTACACGGGGCTTGTTCTCAACAGATTAACAAAAGCGATACTTCTCTGAGGAACGCAAAGCAATATCCTAAATAAATTTACACTGCTTTCGTGCCAAGTAAAACTAATAATCAAAGAGGAAGGACTCTGGAGATTAGAAGTTTAGTAGATCGATCCGATGTAATGATGTCCCACTCCACCACCGCCATACGCATACATTGTATCGTTACCTGCGGTATTGGAGATATCGGAACAACTTACTATGTACTGAAACTCTCTATTGAGATGGAAGGAAGTCTACTATCAGCAGCATGCTTGCAGTGTACTTAAAAATAAAACATCGATATTATGTAGTCCGTGATAGATGCATAATCTGCCTCGAGCAGCACAGAGCGACACAAACAGGAAGTCAAGAAAGAAAATGGTAGCCCGCATTAAAAGGAACTCTCGCTGTCGCCGATAAGCAGTTCTTTTTCGGAGCGCGTCTGAACAACACAGCTCAAGATGTTCATGGACATAAAAGTTGGTATGGACGTATTCCAGCTGTTCACGACGAAAAAACAAGGCCGGGAATGCAATGCACGAAAAGCAGTGGAGCACTGAGGAGCGCATTTCGGAAAACAAACTTACGTGGTCCACTGCCCTTCACCATAATTGGCAAACGGGGAAGGCTATGACCCCAGTGAGCCGATCAGCACGTCATAGCAAGTCACGTTACCCATTTTCGTCCAAGCGTTTTTGTCCTACGGAGAATGGTCACGTGCTTCGCTCTACACCTCTGACTTGCTTGAAACTGCCGTCGCGCTTGCTCAAAGCCGCACAAAGACACAAAATGATGCGTTGAGACTTGAGAGAAGGCGAGGTAGAAGGGAGATGGATAGTGCAGTTAATGTCCTTTTGGTTCTCTGCATGCATTTCTCGGGCTAAAAGTATAAAAAAAAAAACGGTTTCGCTTGGTCGTTTCTTTTTTTTTTTTTTTTCAACGTCGGTTTCGAGGCGGTCAAAAAATAGAAATACCTTGCCAGCATAACCCATTCACAAATGACACTCTGGACACTCAACCGAAAATGTCGGCGGGGACGTTATGTCTGGATGGCATTGGTGCGACCCATCCGACACCTAACAAATATTGACTGGATGAATATTTTATCAAAACAATCTTTCCGATGCAATGTCAATAGAGAGTTTTAGAAAACCCGATAACTTCTATAACCTCCCCCCCCCCACCCCAAGCGATACCCGATAACGACAAGACGGACGTGCCAAAACGACGGCGGAGTGTCGGATATTGTGATCGGAGTCATAGGAACAATCTACTAAAATTCTAGGGTCGGCTCAATACTGTGGCCTTTGGTTTTCTTTTCGGGTTATGAAAACTACCCAGTAATATTTGTCAGAACTTTACTGCCAAAGTGAAGGGCAAAAAGCTATTTTTTATTAGAAAAGAAAATAATGAAGTGGTATGGCACCAAAACCAGATGATAGAATGTGGCACACACATGATGCACACACAAACATGCACACACGCCCAGACATGACTACACGGGCCTAGAGTGCAGTATACTTCACAAATATTGTTGACTCGTGAGAAAGCAACACCAATTATGATAAAAAAGAAAGTAAGAGATTACGAGGCTTCTTCACCCATGGGAAAATGGCGGAATGTTTTTTTTTTAACGTTTTGCTTTTGAAGTAATTTTTAAAAGACTTCGTTGCTATAGGCTAAAATGCCGTGGTACGTAGTACGAACGGATGGTATTGCCGTTGCGGGTGTATCATGTCAGAGTGAGGAACCTTGAAGCCCCCTACAAGTCTTGTGAGATGGGGCGAGGAGAGTTAAAATTGTCATTCCAATTGCAATTGGGTACAACTGTCTCCAGAGATAACGATTGAACATTCGGCATTGATACAGTTTGAAAACAAATTCTAAATCCGAAGAGCAGCACTTCTCACCACACGTTTCTCAATATTCCTTTCCATACACTGTCAACTTTAGTTTGTCATCGATCGGAGCATTTACCAAAAATGGTTATGCCACACCGCAAATGGGTGTAGGCAATGAATGACCAACGCGCTTGCGTAGAACGAGAGGTATCAATATTTCTGTATTAGAAACCAAACAGGAAGCACTCCGTTACTTAGCGCATACTTTCGGTAGATGCTAATTCCAGAAAATGGTGGAGGAGAAATTCATTCCGCGATATTTTACAGTTGAAGAATATGGTACTTAGTACTATGACATGGGGAACAGTGGGATGCGTGAAGATAAAGATATCTCTTTAAAGAAAATACTACTACTACTACTAATACTACTACTACTACTACTACTACTACTACTACTACTACTACTAGTAATAATAATAATAATCTATTGCAGTATAAATTGGTAATGGTGTAATTGAAGGGAGCATTATGCGCTTATGTTGAATTCGAAGGGGCATTGTGAAGAAAATGTTTGAAAAGTGGAAGCGAGTTAATTACACCAGAAAAGATGAGCGCGGAGGCATTAAAATAAATAACATAATCTGCTTAGTATATAAATAGTTTTGTTGAATCTATATTCATATAGATTATATCTATATGAATATAGATTAAAAGCTTCATATAGAAAATATGACGCTTTTTGTAATGCTGCAAAAGCACGAAATACTGTCGAACTCATCAGATCCGCAACAAGTGTCGTTCTAAAAACACATGGAGTTGCTTTGAAGTGGAAAATGGTATGAATTTGCAATTTGGGAGCTTTTCGGTGCCTCTATTCTACCAAGGATATTGTAATTAAACATAAGTGAATAAGTATGGTTTTGTTTCCCCCCAAAAAAATTAAGGAATAAGAAAAAAGTTCATAAAACAAAGTGACACTAACGGACAAAGATATAAGAGGTATTACATATTTTATAAAAAAACTAAATAGGTAAAAAACATGAGTCTTTCTCAGATGGTGGCTCTAAATCCTACCACACAAAGTCTGTATGACAAAGCCATAGTGGGTTTGTCTGTATTAACTAAGAGAAATGTAATTAAATTGTGAGACCAAATATCCTGGAAGTTAGTTGCCTTTCCATTAGTGTATTGAATGCTATGCTCCAAGGTTGATATTTTTGTTATCTGCTCCATTTGAGCAATTATCTCCGAAGCTCAAGTGCCTTTCCCATCTATAAACCTGCTACGCCTTTTCTGCTACCGTAAGTTTTCAAACTTTCAGATAAAAAATATTTAAGCAAATCATAAGAAGCGCGCTCAAAATCTCAGATATCCTTAATACACTAAATATATAGCACTTTTTTACTTTGACAAAACGTTTCCCAAACTAAACCTTATGTAAATTTTATTCCACTAATAAATATTATATTAAACAGATATTTCAACAATGTTCGAATCAGCTGCCGGATTGAGCCGACGCGCAGAAAGCATTGCTGCAATGCGAAGTGCGCTATGAAGGCTTACTGAATGCATACTTCAGATACGTAAGGTATCCTAATTTAGGTGTAGCTTTTTGTGTAATTACATTAGATAACTATTACTGTTTTGTATTGACCTTTACCAAGGAATGAGCCAACAATAGCATGTATAAACCGAACAATCACCTGTGAAACCTAATTCTTGCCTTTCCTCGGGAGCTGATAGCCAAATATGCCAGGTTACAACCACAGAACGAGACACTGAAGCCTCACATTGGCACGTCTTTCCCAATTTCCGGACTAAATTTCCAGACTTGTCAAACGTTGTCAAGTTTGGTTATAGCTTAGCTTTCTGGGCATTGAAGGTCCTAAATTCACATATAAAAAAAAATATTTCCCAAGGCACCGCACCACTTGCGAATGGACGAAGTTGATTATATTTATATTTGCCCACCTTTCGAAAGAAGCATAAAGATGAATCTTTCCTCAACAACAGCAAATATTATAAACACGCCTATTTGTATATTCAAACTTGATAAACTTGTTATTTAAAGACCGTTATTTTAATTCTTGCTTAAAGGTTGATGTAGTATTCGGATATTTACTAAACATTAAACGAACACAGTCAAATTATCTAGAGATAAGGGTAATGGAGTAAGTTTATACAGCAGAAGTTTTTGTGTGCATGATTAGTGCTCACCTTGTTAATTACAATGGAGAAGTGGTCGATAAGTTCTTCTTTTGTTTTATCCTTGTTATGGGCGTGGTCGGATATTATTATCACCTCAACCTTAAATTGTTTTGGCAGATTTCCTAGACTTCTGCCCACTGAAACAAAATGGACAGGAGCGGAGGACGGTACACAGTTGTTTAGTGACTGTGCTGAAGTAAATTATTAAAATAAATTAAAATAAAATGGTCGCTTGGATTTTCTCGTTTCCCAGTCTGTTCTTTTGAATATTAATCTAAAATATCGAATGAGTATAAAAGTTTGTATTTGGAATATAACCTGTAAAAAAGAATGCCATTGACATACGAACTCTGTTTTCAACTTAATTATTTTTAATGTTCCCGCCTACAGAGCAAAAATCTGCGTTGGAGCCTTTCAGTCGATTTAGGTCGAGAAAAGTGTGACCATGTTTCACTATTGAAGTAATGCTCTCAAAAAGTTAAGGGCCCTACGTCTACAGGACGTGGAGCCATACTATGCAATGGCAGATTAAAAATAATCATAGTAAATTGCATGAGCATGCCCAAGGAGCTATTGTGTTGACAAAATTATACTCAAAATTGGCTAGCATATAGTGACGTCACATTTTGTCGAAAACGCAATGGTGTAGCGTAAACGATGAAGGATAGTTAAATTTCAATTTATCTTGTGCCATGTGACGGAAACAGATGTTTCTTTGCGGGCGTTCTTCATTCTTTCCTTCTACATAGATTAACTTTATAATAGACAGATACTCTATTGCTTAGCGGATTCCCGAAGATTTGCACTTTTCTTTTTAAGTACGCTCTATTCATTGATTGTAGGATGAGGCCTAATTTTAGATGATTAGTTTTAAAGGGTAACTGCAAAAAAAAGTGTTTTTTTAAACAGCCTGATTGGGACAAGCATGTCACAAAACAAATCTTCCGCGAAAAAACAAATTTTTTTCTAACAATATTAACGCCACAGGACGTAATTTAGTCGGAGTCACAACTTCTCCACATTTGAAACTCCCGCTCTTTCGACGCGCGCGGAGTGGCTGTCATACGTCACTCTGTGACGTATAGCAGCCACTACATGACGTATAATACCAACTTTGTGGCGCGCGATTTAAAACGGACGAAATAGCCGCAAACTAAAATCAGTCTAGCGCAATAAATATTGCTCTAAAAAATTTTGCTTTGGGCGGAAAAATTGTTTTGTGACATGCTTGTCCCAATTAGGCTGTTTAAAAATACCCTTTTTTTCTTTGCAGTTAACCTTTAAGAGCTTTAGTATTTGAAAAAACGCAAATGTTTTTACATTCAGAGAACCCTGTTTTGATTCACCTTTCTAACTTTCGGGGCAGGATTGATGTTCAAAACACTCTGCCATAACATTAATAGGCATTTTTTATGTGTGGTTAGTATTATCTTAAACCGTCTAGATCATCTACGAAAATAATGTGTTTATATTGACAGAGTACACGTGTACTCGATGGCTTTTCAACTAATGATCTTGAACAACAGGAATGATTAGCGGCCATCTGAAGGCGGTTTTAGGCCCTGTTTCATTACACTTACTTTGCTGGTAATTGTGCTCAGCTTCTAGTTCCGGTACCTTGAGCCCTCGAACTGCAAACACAAAAAAACAATATCCGTATGTGGGAACAATACCGGCTTCTTTAGTTACGTTCTCCTAAAACTCTTCGGCTCTCTTTGTTAAAATCTTACATGGGTTTTAATCACAACTCTTCTGGCCTTCTTTTAAAAAAAGGATGGGGGGGGGGGGCACTCGATTACTTGCAACAAATGGCAAGAACCGCTCTCTTACGCAGTGTAATTGTTTGCGTAAAATATGTCTGTCGATCACAGATTACTCTTTCGCTGTACCTAACTCGATTTTATTTTTCTAATAGATAAAAATGTTTAACTCGAAACATTTCCTTTTGAAGCAGGATATATTATTTTTAGTATTCAACCCGTCTTTATTCAGAAATTAGGAATTCAGGGCGTCATTGATCGATGTAATCAACGGCCAATGTGAATACTATAGCAAATGACAGTCTTAGAAACCCAGGGTTTGGGAGTTTTATGTTCGCTCACGCTGCTTATTGGTTAACACCCGAATCTAATTATCTGAGCAGTTATGAGAAATTTTGGAAACTCTTTACCCCGACATTCCTTAAACTGCCAATGATTATAGAAACAAGTTAAATACATGATATGTAGCTAATATATGCTTTCAAAAGGAGTTCACAATGTAGAGCGGCACCGACGTCTCACTACTATTGACTAGGGGTCTCACCGGAATCATTCAAGAGAATGGGGTTCTTGTCCAATTTGGATATTTTGTGGGCAATGCCTCCATTGTCTGCTTGTTGACCTGCTAATACCGGTTCGATTGATAGCAGGTCACTAAGAAGTCCTCTCTGCAAAGTTAATGCGAATTAAACAATCTCAGAACGGAGAATTGTTTGATACTTCATGAGCTGAAGTTTAGCAAGCTAAGTAAATCATACCACTTGAATTCTTCCATTCGATTCGTCAATAAGGAGAGAAGAACCATGCTTTCTGTTGTGGTACATATTTTTGTCCAGATCCTTGCCGTTCATCTGGTGAAAACACAGTATTACATTTTGAACATTGTTTCGTTTGTATAAGCAAGGGACCACCCGATTATATGAAGAACATTTTACGCCTTGCTTTGAAAATAAAACGTTTAATAACGACTAAGATCTGTGGCTTGCATGTCGCCATCATAAACATATTTCGGTCAACATGATAAACCATTCCTGATTCCGTCAGCTCTGGTAGTACGAGTATTGCACCAACAGTGAAATCTTTGGAAAATGTAAGGTGTATTGTTCGCGGGAACTTGTTGGCGCTCTGCTTGGGGCTTGAGAAACGGCTCCGACCTATAACCATGATGAAGATTGAACTCCCAGAACTTTGTGTGAGTGACAAACGGTGATGTTCAACACATTTCGAGCTATGGCATAATCTTAATTACAGTACTAAAAATAGAGTGGGAGGGTATCAGCTAGAAATTCCAGGATCAAAATTAACCAAAAAGTGTGGCTCGTAAAGGTATGAAACAATTCGGAGTTTGTAAGAGTCTAGCGAACGCGTGAGTTTGAATGCGCCTATAGATTGTATGTGTTTGAGTCGAGAGACTGTATGTGTTTTCATAAGCATAGAGGTTTTATCATTTTGAGGAACGCAACTACTGCCCATGTAGCGCGAGAGTGGCTCCTAGGAGGCTTAGTACGATCAGGATATAGGAAAAAAAAGGACTTGGCTTCCACCATTTCTTTTCAGCAGAATAGAAGTTTGGCTTGCCCTTGCTGCATGCCAACAAGCTGACTGCATATAGCCACTCGGCCCCTACACAAAAGTCAATACTGCGCTTACAGCTCACTCTTTGAGCTGTGATATTCTCGCGGTATACCTATACGAATAGCTTCTGGTAATCATAACGTAGCAAATGCGCCAAATATTTCGATAATACCAGGCACGCCTACAAGTATGAAAGGAGTTAGATTCAAATATTTAGAAGGCTTTATTGGGCTCCGCCGTTTACCGTAAGTTTTTCACTGACTTCACACCAATTTTAATATATTTTAGGAAACTACTTACACTTGTGTCATACTGTTTCTCTCCATCGTGTTCGGTGAAAACAAAGTTTTCGGAGAACACTGTGCTCTTCTCTAGGCTCAAGGTAAGACCATCTCGTATGTGGAGCATCTTCTCGCCATTCAGACCTCTGGCTTCTAGGATTCTCGGGTAGACAACCTCCTCCACAGGTGGTTCTGCGAGTGTGCATTATCAAACGTTTAAAAATAAGAACATAGAGACCACTAAGAGTTTCGTCTCTACTCCCAAAATTATTGTTACAGCGCACAACATTAGGAGTATGTAAAACAAATTGGAAAATGCACAAAATAGTTTACAAATTTGTTATGTGTGGGCTTAGCTGAAAAGCTCGTGTTTGCACACACGAATCGTAAAACAATGAGTTAGCAAACAGTCGCCACTGTACATGGGCCTGGAACGTCTAAAAACACGTCCTAGAATTTCAGGATAGGCGATATACACCTTTCCAAGAAACACTCGACCCCAGGGGCAGCAAACCGTTTTCGAGCCCATTCACTGGGTTTGAGGCAAGACTCTCACCGGCGTCCCTTCTAACCCTTACCGAGTGGACTGTGATTTCGATAGGCGCAGCCTGCGTAGGCGCAGTTTCAAACGCTGCTGGAGGATAAATTCTCGTATTTTCCCGCTGTATTTTGTGTTTCATTGTGCATGTATTTTCCCGAGGTAATTGAGAAAGCATTGTACCGCGTTTAAAAAAACAACAAAAAAATCAATAAAAAAACATATAAACTATTTTTCTTGGGTACGCGCACGACAGAACGAATGCGACTGGATTGCATAGTTCTAGTTTTTTGTTGTTTTTTTACGATAATTTTTGACGGCGCCGCGCGATTCGCCGCATGTCAAACGACAAAGCGCTTAGCTCTCGAAAATAATTTACAGCAAAAATGGCCGAAAGGCATGCATTTTTGGCGCTCACAAATAACGTGTTTACCAATGGACAGGACACGGACACACAATTTAGCAAGTGTTAAATTCGAACAACATATTGTACGTACCACACGATGACGCGTTATCCGAAAAGAATTTTTTTGAGAAAAATCTCAAATAACACAGTCACAGTCGACGAAAATCACATCTTGACGATTGGACGGAATCCAAGTTGACTTCGTTCTGGGGAGAGCTTCCTTTTTTCACAACAGCACCAATGCAAACAAAAACAAAAACGAACGCGACTGACCCGTCTCCCACCCACGCCGGACGCGTTTCTAGTTTTGGAGATGACTGAGGATTCTACGCGGATTATCTCTGGGAGAGGGGAGAACAATGTTCGCAAAATCGCGTCGAGGGCCGTTCGACGTCCTTCACCTTCTCCGTTTCCCGTGAGTGTCGAGTAGAAAAGCTTGAATGGCAGGCACTTACCAGCCTTATTTCTCACAATGGAAGATAACACAGAAAGGGTGCGCAGTAGTCATAAAAACAATTAAGTGGAAACTTTCAAGAGGCTCCAGAAAACGTCAAAAGCAATGCCGCAATGCCGCAAAAACGCAGGTAGAGAACCGCGCTGAGCGGGTCTTCACAGTCCAAGACGGTGGCAGAAAGTTTCTAGCTGATAGAGGGCACTAGAGTCGCTTCAGCCGAGCAACATCGCGACGGCCTAGGAGCGTTTTTTGGAAAGGTGTATACTGTCTGCAGCATGAGCTGGTGTAAGTCTTCCTTCCAAAGAACCGGAAGAACGCAACGGTTTCAAACCGTACAATTATTTCGTATTGCCTTTTCCCTCACCACACTTTTGAATATAATTAGGCGCAGAAGTGTGAAAAAAATTATACTAAGTTTGTTCTGATTGCCCCGAAAGCAAACTGCACTTAGGATCCCACAATAGCGAAAAAAAACAAATGTAAGGGTAGAACAATAAAAATAAATTAATTTCAATATTAACAATAACAACAATAAATAATTAAAGTTACAGGAGGTAAAAGAATACGATATAATTAGTTTCATGCTCATATATTAAGTTTAAAGGATGATTCCGTTTGAATAATAATTGTTATCGCAATATTATGATAAAAAATAAGTGTGACCAAGTATAACGGTTCACGACGGTTAAGCACTCACCTGCATTACAGACAGCCAGGAATATTGCAAATATGAAAGCGAAATATTGAAGCATTTTGGACCGAATATCTACTGGTGGTAAAATATCTGTAGAGCACAGGGCTACTTATACAGCCCGGAGATGTCTCCACGACCTTTATAGGCTTCTCTATTTCAAAATAAAAATGAGGTAAATCATGGCGGAAGATTAAAAGGACGTGACCTATGACTGATTGATTAATATTTTGTTTGGGGGTATACGCTGTCGTGTGTCCTGCAAGGGTGGAATGAGATGAAGAAGACGGATTTTTCGTTCTTTGATTCCTGCTTACGTTAGCTGCTTGCCAGATGTACGCACTGTTGCATCTGTCAACCATATTAAAGGTCACCATGATGCGACACTAGGAAAGGAAAACAGCCCCCGTGATTATCTCCAAGTTATGACAAAAAGCCGCAAATAAAACAAAAAGCTATATTCAAAAACCACAAGGCACAAATCAAAGTTTCAGTGAGGATAGCAGTGTATAATGAAGTGTCATAGAACCCCAAACCTGACCCCGAAAAAAGTAAACTATCATTCAGACGTAACCTTTCCACATTTATATGTTATTCAGTAATTTGCATGCCAGAGAAATTTACGTGTGCCCGAAAACACCCTTCTCCAGGAAATATTTTGCTGTATACTTCGCACATCATAGTCGAGTAAATGTCGTCTTTTCTGACAATCAATATTAATTTTTGCAATTATCGTGTATTACTTATTGCAAATAAAAGGATTGTTTGATCGGCTTGAAAGAAAAACACCCACCTATCACGTTTACGTTGTTTTATTTTTTTTAAACACATGCGGAACAAAATTACGTTCTGCTGCAATGGAAACGCTTAGATACCCAGCGATCCCAACTGACGTACCTAACATCACAACTGGCGATCTAGGAAATATACGGCGTCGACCTTACTACAAAGCACTTGGTCGAGGTAGTCACCGCCGTATACCGTCGAAGCTCGTCGTATGACGCGCCTGGGAATCTCTTCAGATCAAAAGGAGCCGTTTGCAACGTTACACTCATCATGGTAGAACTTCATACCCAGTATCACAACCCAGACTGTTCTTTAGGTTCAAACATTTTATCAGTCTCGTCGGTCGACGAGCTCTCTTTGTAGATTTTATTAATTGCTCTCCCAGGTAGATTGGGGAAATGAGGGACTTCAGATTTCTTAGGGCGTACTACAGCCACGTTTGTACCCGTATTCCTCCCTCGAAAGGGTCAATAGACCCTTCTCCAAAGTCTGTTAAGCAACGCTGGCGGCAGCGATATTTTGGGCATCGCTTCCTCTGCGAAGCGCTCGATAGGACCCTAGATCACACCGAGAGATTACGCAGATTTCGTGTCCAACCTGGTCAAAGCGCGTGCCCAAGTAATGTCGGCTTTGAATCAGCCACTGGAGGGCACGCACGTTTGGAAAGGCCTAATTAAGTACCGCTTGTTTTATTTGTGTGAACGACTTTGAAGCGATGGCTCGCGACGGATATGTGATTGCTGCCGAGTAGCGCACAAAATAGACCTTGATAGTTTCAGAAGCGCGGAGTGAAAATTATTATTTTCACAGTCCTTACTTTGTAATTCGTTCCTTGGCATATTTTAATTGGGAGGTGCAGCGATCTCATTGGATGATGAGTGACAGTTAGATGCACAATGTTCGTCCCTTCCTGCAATTTTCATGCTGTCACTGTGTGTAGGATCGTGACGACATCGCTGCATGTGCTGGTGTCACCAGCCGAAATTTAAAATAGATTCGATTTGATTACTAATTGGAAGCCACGTTGTAATACAATAGTCCTAGGCGGTAGTCATATTATACTCTCCGGGCGCTTAAACAACAGGAATGGGCCATAACCCCACGGAAGAGTCACTCCGCGGCTTTTTGTGAACGGCAGTATCAAGGAAAAGCACATACATAGAAAATGACAAAAGAGCGCGCGTGCTCATCCGCAACTTTAAAAGCTCAAAGCTTGTTAGTTTAGCGCGTTATGTATGTGAAGAGTGACGCTGGCAACGTTTTAAGATTGTTCGCGCGATGTCACCACGGTAGGAACTCAGATCAGCTCGACTAAGACGCGTCACTTGTGTTTAGTTATTGAGCAGCGGTCTGATTTTGGGCCAATTTGTGAGCGAGACATTCTCGGCTACTCGTCGAACGTGATGACAAAGCTTGCGCCAAATCCGTTAATGAAACTTATTTTACTCTCTCTCGAGTTAACAATCGGCCCATATTGTGGTGAGAACGTCTCACGAACATACAAATAACGAGGAAGGTACAGCGGTCACACATGTGCTTTTCCTTATTAGTCGATCCTTCATCCACCGGTCTATGTCAACTTGAGTACGGCAGAGCAACTTGAAACGGGCAAACTAAACACGGGTTGTCAATCGCTTTCAACGAAAAATAGCAAACGATCATAGTTTTAGCATGCGCTCGTACTTTTTTGCAGATGACTACGCCTTCGTGGCAGATGACCAAATTTTCTTCCGGTAAGTTAGCAGACGACGAATGGTATTTTCTCGTTTTCTTAATATCTGAGCATGATGCGTTATAGACGTCGATCCACGCTTCTCGCTTGCGTTAGCAGGCAAAACGTCTACGAATGCTATTATCGTCTGCTCCACGAGCCGGAAATTAGATCTTGATCTCCCTCTCGCATTAACCAAAATGGGACCCCAGACGAGCCCTGCGTCAGTGTTTACTTGGAAATCTGAGCCTTCCTTCGTCACCGCAGTAAGAACCAGAAATGGTTCGGAGTGAGCCATATAACAAATTCTGTGTTCAAAGAGTAGTTTGCGAGTTGTTGATGAGAGATATCACTGACCACTAGATATCTATATTCGTGGCTAGTAACTGCCCACGCCAGGAAAAGGAGGCTTATACTTACCGGTTAATGCAGTTTTGTTTGGCGGATGACGCCGTCTTATGCTGAATATTAGCAACTCTGTGACGGGCGGCGGCCGCAACCATTGAACCCGATCTCAAACTCAAAACTCCGAGTGCCCTGCAGAAAAGTGACTTTGCCTAGTGTCCAATCGTTCGGAGGTTGGGCCTGTTAAAGTTGCCCAGGCTGGCCACAAGCGGAGCTGACTTGCAGCCGATTGAGGCACCTGCTATTGAGTGCCATTGGGCTATGGTTGGAAAAAGTAGTGGTGCTACTTATATAAAGAAATCGATACATTCAAGACTATCAAAATATGAACCTATTCATGCAAACGTGAATGCTTCTATTTCATTGTAGTTGTTGCGCCGTATTTTCTAAAGTCGCTAGAAAGGCCATACTTGAAGGGAAAGTAAAGTAACCATGGAATGTAGGTTTAATATTTGTCTTGGTGATAACTAAACCATGTAAACTAGCACTTCTAATACACTTTAAACAGCCCGCAAAATCTATTTTTTTACGTATCAAGATGAAATTTATTGCAGAGGTGCAATTAAGTAGTTGAAGTTTACAGAAACAAAAATTTTAGTCTAATCTTAAAAAATTAAAAACCTCTATGGCGGCACTTCACAGACAATCGACACGTCGAGAGAAGTACTGCCTAGAGATTGCGTGCAGCACGTCGAACGAGCGCCGGTATATTCGAGAGGATAGCAGGCGATATCGCAAAAGAACCCGAATCGGCCTTTACTACCTCGACGCGGCTTGCGCCATCGTTCGGCAGCACATCTTTCTACGCGTTCATTGTCTGCGAAGTGGTGACGTAGACTTCCTAGAACAGGTACTGTTTTTTTTTTAATATGTAGATTGCCAGTTATTTGGAGGGCTTATGTATCTTGGAATTCGAGGATGTTTCTTCGGGTTTATTCATTCCCACAGAATCAGTCTCCTAGGTGTCAATATTTGGCGTCGAACAAAACAAAAACTACGCTTTATTTGGGCTTATACTGAAGAAAGCAAGAGGGCCGTGGACTGTCAAATCTTCAGGGGGCATATACGCAAGAGAGCCCATGCTTGAATGCGGTCACATAACCATAATAAAAAGAACTAGGTATGGGTTTTAGTTTTTAAAAGTTAGAAGATGCCTCGCGTTGTGTTCATTTAAGGCCGTGTTACGTTTCAAAACAAAATAAAGGTTTAGAGAAAGTTTTCCTTTTCCGTGAAGCTTTGGTGTACCTGTTTTAATGACAGCTTAAATTTCTTGAAAGCACTCTCTTATTTTAATAAAACAGACTTGGGACAGCACCGCCTGGAAGACAAGGCCGTAGTGCTGACATTGCTTGCGTGACCAGCGAAGACCAATAATGTACACAGATTGGAAATGAGAGCTGCGTCAGCGCTCGGCTTCCAGACAAGTTTGAGACGAACGTTGACGCAATCACTCGTGTCCAATCTCGGTCCAGCGTTGCCCTTCGCTGACGACGACATCTCTATCAGCACTACAACTTCGTTACTTAGGAGATGTTGCTTGGAGGCTACTCTTCGGAATGTATCGATGTATGTCGAAGACACAGAACCCTAGAGATGGAAAGCCACATTTGGGGGTTTTACGTGCGAAACCGATGACAGGCATCTGGCACGCCGCAGCACAGGACTGAGGATTAATTTAGACCACCTGGGGATCTTTTGACGTCTAAGGGATACCTCGGTTACACGACGCCATTTCCGCAATAAGCCTCAGTCTGATTGCGGGCACCTCAGCTAGCATTCGAGCCCAAAACCTGGAAATCCGCCAGCCGGCGCTTTATGTCGAAGCCACCTTGGTGGTGAAAGCTTAAGGATAACTCGACATGTTTATCTTATGTGCTTTAATAGAGGCGAATGAAAATTATTTTCGCGGGGTGTTTCGAGAGACTGCCAGATACATCAAAGTCGTTTTAGGAGCTAGACGCTGATGGTACACGGTCGCTGGGAAGGCAACCTGTGTTGACAAAGATTCATCTGTGATTCATGATAAACCACTGCTAAATTTGAAAAGGGCAGGTCCGGGGTACAGGCTTCCTTTCTCGTTGGACAGGATGAGTTATGGCATGTCACAATAATATAGCAGCATCATCACTTTCACTTCCACTGAGGCCCAATTGCGCACGCTCGGCTCCGTGCCTTCACTGGTACTTCGATTATTATCAAATGATTACTGCGTAAATTTATTTTCCATCAGCTCGTCGCACCATGCTGAAATTTTATAGAGTGTGCAAATACGCAACTCTAGTAATAATAACAAAGCACATCGCTAAGGCAAAATGAATAAATAAAACGTAGGCCAAGGTTTTTGCCCATCTCTAGTGAGGGTCTATTTCTCTTTTACAATGTGAAAGGCCCCAAAATGCGTAAATATCTCACAATTATATAGCTGTCGTACAGTTAACGGAAGATTTTACCGCTAGTTAGGTTCGATACAAAATATTTGAAGACGTTTGTCTCCTAGTAAAATTTAGCTGGGTGTCTACGATGCATATATGTGTTTGACTGAGAGTATGCATATATTTACACCATTAAGTTGTGATTTTGATATCCAATTATTCTCAATCTTAGATATTTCTTCAAACTTATTTCAAGAAAGCTCTGCCTGCTAGAAAAAAAAAAAGGTTTGAGATGCCGTTTTCTTGCTGTATTTGGCAAAATAATTTTAAAATATAGAAACATAGAATTCGTTTGGACCCGTTAAATTGCGCAATTCTTTCTTGCTATTTGTGAACATAATAGCGCTTCACGACCGGAACGAGAGTAGGAACGAGCGCATTGTGCTTTCTTGTTCCTACTCTTGTCCCTGTCGTGAAGCGCTATTACGTTCTCAAAGATACAGTACGAACTCGCCCAAGAATCCGCATTGCTATTTGTGTTTTTGTTTCATTGCCCATTTAGGGCTTAGAGAGCATTAGATAGAAAAGGGCGTTGCATATACACGTATATAAAAATGCACAACTGCGAAAGATTAATGCAATTTTGACAGAGAATAATCAATCCGGCGTTACGTCAGCAAAACTAGTTAACGTCGGTTTAAACAGAAAAACAAACTTATGGTGTGTTTACTAAAACTTCTGGAAGGTTTCTCGACGCTGGATTCACTCGGTTGACGTGCCAGGTATAAAATAAGTATTTGTTTAGTAGTGGAAAGTATAGTTTAGCAGCGGAAATGCACTGTGAACTTAAGAATTTATTGTTTTAAGTGATGCGTCAGACTCACTAAAATGGCGGCGGCCGCCACCATTGGACCCGATCTTAAACTTGAACCTTCGAGTACATTGCCAAACTATGACTTAGCACCCGTGTCCAATCGTTCGGTGGCTTAGCGTTCACAAAGTTGCCCACTTTTCCCACAAGCTGTGTTGACTAGCAGCCGATCGAGGCCCATCCTGTATAGTGCAGTGGGGGTATAGGCAGAAACAGTAGCGAGGCTATCAATATAATAAAAATGCGTAGATATGTTAAAAAATATTGAAACATAAATTGGTTCATGCAAAGTAAATCTATCTATTTTATTATAGTCTTTGTGCTGTATCATCCAAGGTGTCTACAACTGCCAACTTTATGAGAAGGAAAGGTAACCTAAAAATAAAACTGTAATATTTGTCTTGGTATAGCTACAACATGCAAACTAAAGCTACTGAAAAAAAAAACGTATGAATGTTTCATAGAGATATTCAGATAGATAACTTGTATACGGGTTATATGGGCCATTCGGTTGGTACGGATGGTGACTGCGCCGGGACAGGAACCACGTGACGTGACGCGTCTGCGCATGTTCACTAACAGTAGCAGCGACACCGTAGCGACTCCACGTCAGGGACGCGTGTTAATGTATATCGGTCGTATTAACCACATGCTTCACAGGAATCACCCGTCACTGCATGTGCTTTATAATTGTTTTTTGTCAAACTTTTACACAAGATTTGTATAGAATTTGCAGCAGTCCTTCCAAATTACCATATTATAGTGAGTTGTGCATATGCGTCTCAAAAAAGGTGAAATGTCGTGGTGACTTTGTAGAAGTTGCACAGGCTTTGGAAACAAGAGAAGGAAAAAGAGAAGTTCAGCAGATAAACGCTTTCCTTCTAAAGCGTGTGCAAGATAGCAGAAAGTGCATGCACAGAGAAATGCAACAACTTCGAGAAATTGTGAACATTCATTCCACCCGCAGGCTCGTTTATTTGCCTTGCGGTCTCAGGCTTTGAAGCAGCTCTTGCATGTAATGACGGCTTACTTTGAAACGAGCTGCCTGTGCTTTCACAGTTGGTCGCAGGCTGACGAGCCTGCGATAGGTGTCTGAAAGTAATGTAAACAAAACAGACAGTCACATTGCATGTTCTCGTCAAATAGATTCTACAGTACTTATTTCGTCAATAGACCTTTTTTAAAAGTACTTTCGAGCAACATTGTTGGTCGCTATTGCATGCTCACGAAGTGGGTGACGAGATGCGAGACGTCGCAGAACGCTGACGCAGAACTATACTTCAATATATGCCCAGAGTGTGAGCAAACGATGGCGAGCAGGCGTTGGCACGAAAGTTGGAAAAGTGTTTATTGACTTAATTTTTATGACTGACTTGATATGACTTAATATTTAAGATCATCTAACTTCTGCAGCTTTCATGTTTTGAAAACAATCACAAACATTTATTATGTGAATACATCAACGCATGATGGAAAATACATTGCATATGACTCCCAATTGCAAACTTTTCTGCTCTTGAAACAACCCAAAAACCCTAAGTGTTTCAATTTCATAAAATATTGAGACCATAAAAATAAACTCATATGCTATATTGCAAAAATCTAGCATTCATAAGGGTAAGAATAGTCCATCCTAGCACTGAAGATTGAGGCATCAAAGTATGGTCCAGAAAACTGAGGGAGAAGAGGATACGAGAGCGCACGGGGATGTCAGAACGCCAATCTCTGATTGGAATGATAAGTAGATTGACGCAAAGCTAGCTGCCTCTGTCACCCCTGCACTCGTCGAACGCGTTCGAATGCGAAAGCCAAGGGTCGGATGCCAGGCATTTAGCTTTCTAACGCGTTCGATGAGTGCAGTGGAGACAAAGGCTACTAGTTTAAATCTACCCCATAATCATTCGTACCAGAGCTCTGCATCCTGACGTCCCCGCATGTCCTCGTGTCATCCTCTCCGCCACTTTCTTGGCGCATACTCACGGGGCCTCGGGGGGGTGGGGGGGTCACGTGACCTCGAGGGGTGGGGGCGGAGAAAATTTTCCGCTAAATTTAGCGGGGAAAATTTTCCGTTAGATTTAGTGGGAAAATGTTTCCGCTAAATTTAGCGGGGAAACTTTTCCGCTAGATTTAGCTGGGAAAATTTTCCGCTTAATTTAGCGGGGAAAATTTTCCGATAAATTTAGCGGGGAAAATTTTTCGCTAGATTTAGCGGCGAAAAGTTTCCGGTAGATTGAGCGGGAAAACTTTTCCGCTAGATTTAGCGGGGAAATTTTCCCGCTAGATGTAGCGGCAAAAATTTTCCGCTAATTTTAGCGGGAAAATTTTTCCGCTACATTTAGCGGGGAAATTTTTCCGCCAGATTTGTGCAGGGTAATTTTCCCGCTAGATTTAGCGGGGAAGTTTTACCGCTAAATTTAGCAGGAAACTTTTCCTCTAGATTTAACGGGAAAATTTTCCCGCTAGATTTAGCGGGGAAAGTTTTTAGCTAAATTTAGCGGCGAAATATTTTCACTAAATATAGCGGGGAAATTTTCCCGCTAGATTTAGCGGGAAAAGTTTCCCGCTAGATTTAGCGTGAAAATTTTCCCGCTAGATTTAGCGGGGAAATTCTTCCGCTAAATTTAGCGTGGAAATTCACCCATAATGTACCGCGCGGTTACGCCGACGGCGACGCTGACGGCGACGGAGACGGCGACGCCGCTCAAGCCGGAAACGGGCGCCTAAGAGCTGCGCTCTAAAACATTATTTAAAATTGGCAGAGACGCTTACCTTCTAAGTGCAATGATGCATGAACTGCATTAATTAAGAGGGTTCATTTTTTATGTTGTCCATTTTATTGTAAACGAACATGCTACCTCGGACACGCATGTTTTCCATTTTTGCTCGCGGATAATGAAATTTTAAATATTTATAAAGTTTTGCCTGCTCTTTTCAAAACAGTCATCAGTTTTAATACGGCATATGTAGTCTTTGTTTAGTGGCCCAGCCAACGAAAGAAAGAAATATTTTGTGTGCGCATGCTCCGACATACCTATTTCTCACGAGCGTCGGGCATTACCTCATTTTGCTCTTTATGAAGTGTATATTGCAAATAACTAGTCAAAAGCTGCGCATTACTTTTTAATCTTTAAAAAGGTAATTGCAATAGTTCAATTCTAGAAGCCCTTTACAAATATTTTTAGTTTCAATAAATATCCCTCTATTGCATAATGTTCCATATTTGGAAGCAAACATTTATGGAGATAAAAAAATAAATAAACATAGAAGTCTGAGCATCAAAATTGTGCAGGGCCCGATCTGCATAATATTCCATATTTGGCACAGAGCAGGTGCGGCCATCTGTGGAGAGATATGCAAGGCTGAAAGGTTTTCCTCTCTCTGCCTGGACGTCAATGTCTGTCTCACAAACCCGAAAGATGCCCAAATTCAAAGACTCCGGTGTTCCGGGTTTCCCTGTGCGGCGTTAACTGAAGTGGTGCGTGTCTTCGTTAGAAAAGTAAATGGAGGAGTAAGCCCTAGGCGCGGTGCTTAGAAAAACAAATGGGTAGTAGTGGTACCGTACTTACACAGGTCATCGCAGAACCTAAAAAATGTAGCTCAACGATTTCGCGTACCGGTTGTTTTTTCTGCTTCCCAAAATTGGCCCAATTTTGTTCAAAGGTTCATCTCGGCATAGAAAAAGTATCCTGACACAAGTGCAACAAAAATCATGTCTCACCGTTTGTGCCCTGTACCTCGAGCGTGGTGTACAGCATCCCGTTGTCATCTGGTAGAAGTTATGTCGGAGAGACTGGACGGTGTACTAACGACAGGCTTCGTGAACATTACCTACCACGTAGATCCAACGGAGGTGGTCACTTGACTGTACACTGTCGTATATGTTTATGGAGTCCAACTCTGGCTAACAATTACATTATAGGTAGATATAACAAAAAAATTACCAGAGAAATTTATGAGGCGTATATTATACAGGCTATGGGGGAGGGCTGCGTGAGTCAGCCATCAGTGGCCTTATCACAAAACGAAATATCATATTTAAAGCCTTAAAGGTCTGAAGCTATCGCCTCGCGCTCCGGCGTTCGCTAGCCATTAGCGCGTGCCAGTATGTTCTTTGTCATTTTATTTCTTCTTCTCTTTGGAAGATATATCGATTTGTGAGTTTCAGCGTCTTTCCTCTCCTCTGTTTTCTTCAACAGTTTCCTAATGTTGTTCGCTGATTTTAATCATGTTTAAAACCAGTGGCCTTTCGAAGTTTGGCATTTTCTGGAGTGCCACAAAACTGCTCTTTCACGCGTTTGAAACAAAAATTAAATTGAAATATTGTCCGAAACACGATGGTCAGATGTCATCATCTCCCTTTTCAAGCAGCACGGCGATACTTGGCAGTTTCGCGTCAGTATCAGCGTACTGTCGTTTTGCCACCAGCATTGTATTGGCGCAATATCGTTCGAATAACACAGAGACAAACAAATTCGTTATGATCGCTCCCAAAAGTTTATTAAACTACTGTCATTCCACACAGCTTATATTTGAGATTTGCAGAAGTGATACTTCTCTAAAACAAAAACGAATTATTAAATATAATTATTACTGTTTTCATGGACAGGAAAACTCATAAAATAAACACAAATGACTGAGGGGATTGAGAGGAGTCAGGACTATCAGAAGCATGCTTGCAGTTTACCCACTAATAAAAGAAAAATACCATGTAATTCTTGGTGGATGCATACTTCGACTCGGGCAGCGCAGAGCAACACAAACACAATGTCGAGAAAGAAGAAGGTCACCCACATTTAACGGAAGTCTCGCTGTCGCCGAAGAGAAGTTTTTTTATCGAAGCGCATCGAACAAAGACAGCAAAACAATTTCACAGTCTTTGACGAAAACGGAAATTACCGAAGTGTTGGCCCGAATGTATTCCGGTTGTTCATTACGAAAAACCACTACAGCAACTGCACAAAAGCTGACGAACACTGAAGAACGCACTTCAGAAAGCGGTCCTACGTGGCCCCCTACCAATCTACTTAACTTGGCAAACGGCTGAGATTACGGCCACAGTGATCATATCAGATCGCCAAAGCTAGTCATTTGTCGAATTTTCGCTCAAGCGTTTTTGTCGTTCGCGTCATACGGAGATAGTTCACGCGTTTCGCTCCACCCCTCTGATTTGCTTAAAGTGGCCGCCGCGCTCGCTGAGAACCACACGAAGACACACAAACAGTTGGGGAGGCTTAACAAAACGCAAGGTCGACGGGAGTTCGACGATGCATCTGAGCTCCTTTTGCATCTCTGACTGACTGAAAAGAAAGGAAAGGCAAAGGTAGTCTTTCGTAGCCGAGGCTTGGAATGTCACCGCTAGTTAAGGAGGAGGGTGAAATATTTTGAGAGCAAAAACTGCTGGGTTGAAGCTGTGAATTGTTTTTCTTAATTTTAATATTTTTGACACAATTGTCAAAGGGGTTGGGACAAAACCTGACCTGACTGGGTCCCGACCCTTTTAACAACACTCAACAGAAGGGCAAACATCGAGAAATAAAAATAAAATAAAAAGTCAGCTCACGGCACAAGTCGATAAACAAATTATTTTACCCAAGCTAAAGACTCTTCAGCATACAAATAAGATTTTAAAAAGTCACACTGATTACTGATACAACTCACTAGGCATGTAAACACGCAACGTCAAAATATTCCCTTAGGCTTCTTTTAAATGAACCATGGAAGTGATTTCCTGGGCCATCTCATAGGCGCAATAATGTTTGTTTAGGATATCTGTACTCTGGTAGGATAATTTTTGTGTACCGTAATTAGTTCTAATTTTTGGATTTGTAAACTATCGGTGCCTGAGGTTGTAATTTATTCGCTTGGGTAGGAACGTTTTGTGAAAGATGGAAGGATCAGTGTCAATTAAGGTATAAATTGAAATTGCAACCTTTTGACAAAACTTCTTGTCTACCCTTAATATTTTATGTACATTAAAACTATAGGAAGTCGATTGAAACCGAGGCAATTTATAAATTAGCCGAACCGCGCGTTTTCGTAATCTAATTATTTGCCTAATAATATTTCCTGTGATAGTCACCCACACCAATAAACGGTAAAGAAGTCTCGAGTGAATCATAGATGTATAAATTTGTGGTTTTAACCAAGTTTGAAGAAGATATCTGCATTTAAAAAGTAAGCGAATGGATCTAGAAATATCTCCTTGGAGATCTTTTACATTGGCCGTCAAATACAAATCCCCGTGGAAACGAACACCAAACAATTGATAAGATTCCACGCGTCCAATAATGTAGTCTTGAAAGGATATACTTTTTGTGTTTGAAATGGGTTAATATTTTTGGTCTAAAAAGGGTATACTTAGTTTTCGACGTATTTAGTTCTAACTGATTAGCAAATAACGGCAACTGAAGTTGATCCAACCAAGAGTTTGTATGTGCCTCTAAAGTACATAAGCAATTACCGGTGAACAATCGCTTCGTGTCATCTGTGTAGAAAGTTATGTCACGAGTTTCTGTGATGTTTGGTATGTCGATAACATAAAGAAGGAAAGTAGAGGCCCGAGAATTGATTCCTGCAGTACTCCACAATGAACGTTTGGTAGACAAGACCCCCATCATTGAGGACCGTACACTGATCATGAAATGTTAAGTAGCTATGGACCAGGCTAAGTGCAGTACCCCTTATTCCATTAAGCGGTAGGTTTCGGAGTAGGATGTCATATTTTATGGAGTCAAAAATTTTTTTTTTTCTTTAAACCTAAATACCCATAGTTTACAACCTTGGTTTTCGATGTTGTTTTAAGATTTTTTTTTTTTTTAATATTTGGCAATGCCATCTTTGTTGATTTACTTTTGTGAAATGCGTACCGTTTTTTTGTAATGTTATGTTTCACACAGAATTCACCTAAACGTTTCTAAAAAACGCGTTCGACTATTTTTGAGAAAACCCGAAGTAGGGAGATTGGTCCATAGTCACTCATGTTGTTGTTAGGACCATCTTTATGAATTACACATATTTTTGCTATTTTAAATTGTCTAGAAAGGTACCTGGGTTTAAAATAGTGTTACAAACGTGTGCAAAAGGTGCGGAGATTAAAGGGGAAATTTCTTTTATTGACTTAGAACACATCCCACCTTCACCACAGGCGGCACTGTTCCCTAAGTGTTTAATAATCCTCTTTACTTCTATTTCACTAGAGGGTGCTAAAACATTGAGCTATCCAAAGGTAATTTAACATAAGATTCACACCTAGGTGTACTCGTGGAAGGTAACATTGAAGAACACAATACTAAAAAATGAGTGTTTAAGTCTGTTTGTAAGATATTTACCGGAGTAGGCCGCCTGCTGGATTCAAATGCTTCAAATCAACGTTAAAAAACCGTCGCCGCTACGATTTCATTAAAAAATGCTGAAACGATTCCCCAAGCGCAAAGCCGACGCGACTATGAGCTTGGCTTTGCGCTTATGTTTTTTTCTATCGCTAGGCTTTCACAGTTGTCAATCACAATGCAAGACATGCACATAGCTTCACTCACTTTTGCAACGCTTCACCTAATAATGGCAAGCGTTGAGGAGATGTACACACATCAGTCTCACCTAGCACTCGCTCGATGGCAGCAGTTGCGGTATCGTCGAACCAGTCTCACGGCGCGTCCGAATATTGGCGTGTGTACTTACACGTGAGTACAATATTCCTCTGCTGTCTGCGTTTTAGAAATCGCCGTTGTCTGGTCCCTCTGCTGCTGAACATTCAGCCCAACTTTGAACTGGAGAAACCAAAATACACCCATAGTAGAATAAAATGTTTTAAGCAGAATTAAACTTCGTTTTTATTTAATTAAGTTGCAGACTACTTGCGTAACACCAATATTTTATACTTTATTCTTGAAACGTAATTAAACCGTCGCAACCGGGTCCTGCCATGGCTATTAGCTCTGTTATTTGTTAGAGAATCGTGGTCCCAAGGTGACATATGGTAATGGCTCTGCTACACTCCCACGTCAAGCGTAGTGAACGCAATCTAGCGCAGCGAAGACAGATACCGATTGGTCTCAGATATGGGGTTTCTGCTTGCCGGCCGACGAAAGGCAAGGGCTCTGCGCTACGCCGCATTCGCGGCACTCAGCGTCAAAGTATAAAGGCCTGTTCACACGATGCATTTTTCTCGCGCATCTAGTGTCGCGAAATGTAGTTTTGCGAAATGGTTGCGCCGTCTGAACGAGTCCGAAAAGGACGCGCGTCCTTTTTCGACTCGTTCAGACGGCGCAACCATTTCGCGAAACTACATTTCGCAACACTAGATGCGCGAGAAAAATGCATCGTGTGAACGGGCCTTAAGAGCCTTAACCGTACTACTAAAGATTGAATCCTAAGTATGATACCTGTTTGGTGATCTTGGACAGAAGATGCCAAATGACAACCGAACGTTCACACAGGAAGCCTAACTCTTGTACTCGTGTTTGGCGATTTAGGCCTAGAAATGCCAGAAGACAGCTGAGCTATCAGGAAGTGAAGCCTAACCTCGGCACTTGTTTCCCAATTCGGGGCCCAGAGGTGCCAGATGGAAGCCGAAGTCCCATGCAGTGAGCCTAAATCTGGATCTCGTTTGGCGACTTTGGTCCTTAGCTTCAAGATGACAGCCCAACTATCAGGAAGTGAAGCCTAAGTTTGGCACCTGTTTGGCTATTTTGTCCCCAAGATGCCAAATCACACCAAAACGGCCAGGCAGTAAGCCTAACTCTGGATTTCCTTTGGCGATTTTGGCCCAAAGAGGCCTGATGAGAGCCGAATTACAAGAGAGTGAAGCCAAACTCTGGCACTTCTTTTTGCGAATTAGGACTACAATCTCCAGAATCTTGTCAATGAAGGTCAGATTTGGCTCTACTTGTGCTTAATCAGGCTTCTCAAGGCCCAAAATTCACAGACGATTGCCGAATTGTTGCCCGAAGTGCTGTTCTACCTGGGGTGTTTGAATGGCATACTTTTCGATTATTCATACCTTCCGCACACAAAATGAAACAATAATGTTATGCGTAAACCAACTAGAAGAATTCAACATTTTATTGTAACAAAATAAGAATGCATATTTACTGTAACTGCAAAGTTTAAGAAAAACAATTGTACTTTATTCGAAATAATTTATCTTTTGAAGAAAAAAGCTGATTGTTTAAAAACTTTGATACAATGATTAGGTTTCTAGCTTTACTATTCAGATATTTGCATAGACGCGTCCAGTCACGTTATTTTGTTCCTCACCAATAGTACAGGCAAAGAGCGTTATAGCAAGTACAAGACCGATGATATTTCCGCGCGCGCAGATGACCAAGTAGGCAGCGCGCTCGTGGCCTAATGGTTATCGCGCTTGGCTTGCACGCAAAAAGCCAAGGTTCTACGCCTGGCCGTGGGTACACATTTTGTTGACTCTGTGATGTGATGTTGTGGTAAATCCGAGAACCGTATTGCTGATTCGAGGTTAAATTTTCTACGCGCCGAACCTTCTACACCGATTGTTCCAGAAGCCCACGCGTGTACAAGACGGGCTCCGCGTGGCAAGCCACGGTCAGGCTTTCGCTGGCGCTGGATTCTGCTTCTTCGCCGACATCGTCGCTCGCTTACGACACCTGTTCTTTTACCCCTTTGTTTTTGCAGAAGTTCGCCTTTAATAAACCTTTAGTTTCTTCATCGAACGCCGTCTCGTCATTTCACCCGTGACATCAGGTGGAGGTGAGGAGTACATATACCCTATGTTTCTTACCCGTAACCCTCCGAGGACCCGTTCGGCAAGCCCCACTCCAAGTCGACCATTAGTAGAAGACACAGGGCCCCGGGGAAGCCAGCATCTCCGAGGACAACGCCCTGAGTTTGGACCACTGCCGGACATGACAATGAAGACACCGAAGCTGACGATGAGCTCCATGGCTCAGGAGACGGACAACCCTCCAGCAGCGTCGTCCTACGTATTCTTGCCTGTGGTTCCCCGTGTGCCGATGCCATCCCCAGTATAATGCAATGAGGACGTAGAAGACTGGCTTCAGCACTACGACCGGGTGGCTTGCCACAATGGATGGACTAATCAGCAACGCCTCCAGAACATGTACTTTTCGCTGGAAGGAACAGCAAGGCAATGGTACGAAAACCACGACGTCGCCTTTACCACGTGGGAATTTTGTAAGAACGAGCTGAAGAAAACATTCGTAAGCTAACACTGACAGGAGCGCGCCGAAGACGTGATTCGAGGGAGGAACCAGGGAATAAAAAAAGCGTCACCAGTTTGCTGAAGACGCCCTCCGTCGTTCGCTTGTGCCGTCCCGCAGGCCACCGATTAAAAGAAGCTCCGGGCACTCATGCGAAATGTCAGGGAGGACATTTTCGGCGGCCTTGTCCGGAATCCTTCGCAGACAGTGGAAATCGTCGTCCCAGAGTCAAACAACCTTGAAAGGGCGTTCCTCGTGAGGGCGAACCTTTACAAGCGGTTTACCGGCTCCACCATGAACGCACAGACGAACTGCAGCATCGGTTCCGGTAGCTTTCACCTCTCTGCAAAGCGTGTGATTGTCAGAGACATTGTCCGCGAGGAACTTAGGAAGCTGGTGCTGGGAGCAGATCGACCAGCTGCGCTCTAACTCACCGAGCTCGTCCAAGAACAGATGCAGCGAGCCTTTCAACCGGAGGCTCTTGCCGACGTTACTGATCCCGAAGAACCGGTAATAACCTACCTTTCAATGGCGCAACGGCCGCCACCGGTTGCCCGCCAACAAGCATAGCCACCTCGTCGAGAGTTCCAAACGCTGCCGCATATTCGACGCTAGGAAGACCGGGTTCAGTACAGCCGCCCCCAGCAAGTAGTACCAATGAAGACAGATATCTGGCGCATGGCTGACCGACGACCGCTGCGCTACCACTGCGGTGAAGCCGACCACATTTACCGTCGATGCCCCCCCCCGACAACTGGGGCTGCGCGGATTCCACCCAAACGATCCGCGCCCAACGTACGGTGAACGCCCTCGAGAGATCAACGAGTCCCTAAGACGACCTCAGTAACCAGAGCCTGCTTCCCGCCGAGAGTTCCGGTCACGTCGCCACGAGGTCTAGCTTCACCGATGCTCCGACCCCGACGTGAAAGCCCGTTGCCCCTCGCTCCTCACCGGGTAAACTAGGCGCGCTGCAACCCCGGGACGTGTAGTCGCAGAAGACGACCGACGCCAAGATCCTCCACGAACGTCGGAGGGCCCCAACTCGAATGCCACCAGAGACCGAAACGACACTCCGGAAACGGTAAAAAATAACCTAAGCGTCGTTATCGACGTCCACGACGCGTCGGCTCTCGTCGATACCGGAGCAGACTACTCCGTCTTTGGTGGGAGACTCTCCCAACGTCTTCGGAAAGTGACGACGCCGTGGGATGGCAAACAGATACGGACCGCCGGGGGACATCCTCTCACACAAGTCAGAACATGCACCGCTCGCGTCAAGATTTACGGCGGGACGTGTCCGGTAATGTTCGTCGTTCTACGAGACTGTGCGAGAGACGTTATACTCGGAATGGACTTCTTGTGCGAATATGGCGTCGTCATCAACCTGGAAGCCAACTAGTTGAGGCTGTGGAAGTCTGACGTAATGCCCGACGATCAGGAAACTACGGCAGCCACGTCGGCTACAGTGCGTGCACTCTCCGACCACGTGAACTTGCCACCACGCTTGAGTTTACTTGTGCCTGTCGGGACTGAAAAAGGCATCTGCGGAGAAGCTCTGCTGGAAGATAGCTTCCGACTGCTCCTAGGTAGAAGGTTCAGCGACGCAAGAGGCATCGCGGAGCTCCAGCGCGGACACACTGTTGCACACGTAGCGAACGGACGACAGGAGGCTCAGCACCTTACGAACAGCACCGCCGTGCGTCACGCCGAGGAACTCCCGAACTCAACAGCAATCGCCGGAATATCAAAATACATCTCTTCGAGCCCACACGAGACAACGCCGCCTTCGCAGTTCGACATCGATCCAACCCTGCCTACCCAACTACGACGACAGCTCAGTGACCTCTCTGAGTTCAATGAGTGCTAAAGAACAGAATGCAAGGGCACAAGTGAGCTGGTGTATGTAAAAAAATTTTGTCAAAAAACCTCGAGACTGAAGTAGTGACGGACGATGACAAAAAAGAGAAGTAGAACTTAAGACGTTCTTCTTCTTTTTCTAGTCGTCGTCTGTCAATACCTCAATATTGAGTTTTTTCACAAAAATGAGTGCTTCTTGACGTCGTCAAAAGTACGCCGAACGACCGTTGCAAAATATCGAATTGTTACTGATGACGACGCCCTTCCTGTTCAACGGTCGCCGTACCATGTCTCTGTGAAAGAGATAGAGGTCATCCAGAAGCAGGTTCAAGAAATCAAGAAATGCTCGACGACGACATTGTCCAGCCCTCAAACACTCCGTGGGCTTCTCCGGTAGTCCTGGTGAAAAAGAAAGACGGGACTTTTCGGTTCTGTGTGAACTATCGTCGATTGAACGCCGTAACGAAAAAGTACGTCAACCCGCAGCCACGCATCGACGACACTCTGAAACGGCTGCGCCACGCCCGTTACTTTTCATCGATGGACCTGAAGAGTGGGTACTGGCAGATCGAGTTTGACGAATAGGATCGTGAGAAGATTGCTTTCGTCACGCCGGACGGGCTGTACAAATTTGAAGTGATGCCGTTCGGACTTTGCACAGCACTGGCGACCTTCCTGCGCGTAATGGACACCGTTCTTTTAGGCTTTAAATGGCAAGCTGTCTCATCTACCTCGACGACGTCGTGGTATTCGCAAGCGACTTCGACGAGCACCTGAGACGTCTGCGAGCCGTGCTACAGGCTATCCAGAATGCTCGACTGACACTAAAGCCGTCAAAATGTTGGTTTGCTTGCTGCAAGCTGAAATTCCCAATCCACGTCATGAGTGCTCAGGGCGTAAGCCCTGACCCTAAAAAGATATCTGCTGTCGCCAAATTTCCGAAGCCATCAGATATTAAAGCCGTTCGAAGATTTCCTGTGCTGCGCGATTATTACCGACGTTTCGTTCTCGATCTTGTAAAGATTTCTGCAGCGCGTACGCATCTGATGAAGGACAACGTGAACTTTCAGTGGGGGGCGAAGCAAAAACAAGCGTTCAACGAACTGAAGGAAAGACTCCAGTCGCCCCTATCCTCAGACGGTTCGATCCACCAGCGGAAACAGAAGCTTACACGAATGCCAGCAATACCGGACTCGGCGCGGTACTCTCTGCACCGTCTTCTCTAAAGACAAGACGCAGCAGGGAGAGTGATCGATTACGCAAGCCGGGCACTGTCCAAGGCAGAGCAAAATTAATCAACGACCGACAAGGAATGTCTTGCTGTCGTCTGGGTGTTAACTAAGTTCCGCCCGTACCTTTACGAGATCCTGTTCCGCGTTGTCCCGGTCCACCACGCTCTCTGAGGGCTCGCCAACTTCAAGGATACGTTAGGACGCCTCGCTCGCTGAAGTTTTCGACTCCGAGATTTCGACGTAACCATTTTGCATAAGTCTGGGCGCAAGCGTAATGACGGCCGACTGTTTGTCTGGAGCCCCAGTCTAATCTCTTCCCGACATCACCGTCCACGACAGTGACGCCTGTTTACTCGGCGAAGTTACAGATACCGACATCGAAGACCTTTAACGACAGGACCCGGAACTTCGCGCAGTGATCGAACACCTCGAAGGTCAAGGAAGATTAGTTCCACGAGTCTAGTCCCGAGACTTGTCAAGCTTCGTTCTGCGGTGGGACGAGCTCTTCAAGAACATCGGAACCAGCAATCCTGCCTAACTGCTGGTTGTTCCTGCCAGCCTGCGAAAAGAAATCTTCCAAGCATGCCACGACGATCCGACGGCTGAACACCAGCAGGACGCTCGCCCGGTTTTATAACAATTATTACTGGCCGAGACTCCCGAAAACCATCCAACTGTACACACGGTCCTGCGATAATTGCCAGCGACGTAATAAGCCTCCGACGGAGACAACAGGACTCTTGCAGCCGATATTTGTCCCAATTACGCCCTTCCAGCCGGTTGAAATGAATTTACCTGGGCTGTTATTAACATCGCCGCAAGAAAACGGGTGGATTATCATTGCGGCCGATTATCTTACACAATACGTCAAGACGAAAGCCCTTCCATCGAGAACAGCGGCTGAAGTCGCCAAGTTTTTCGTCCAGTTCATTCTCCTTTGACACGGGGCACCTGAACTGCTGATCACAGATCGAGGGTCATCTTTCATGGCACAGATGACTCAAGAGCTTCTAAGGCTCAGTCACATCAGCCATCTAAGAACCACATCTAAGCTTCAACAACACGATCTCCGGCATGATCACCTTGTACTTACGTCGACGAAGAGCACAAGACGAAGGACGAGGTGTTGCGGTACGTTACGTTTGAGCACAACACAGAGGTTCAAGAAACCACAGGAATGACGCCGTTCCAACTGGTACACGGCCAGACGGTTACCACGATTCTCGGCCCCTTGCTGCCTCCCGCGCTGGCATACAATGGCAACAACGACGCTCAACTGATCCCTCAACGCGCGGAGGCAGCTCAGCAATTGGCGAGAATAGAGATTCAAAACTAACAGCGAGTCGACGCGCGACGGTATAACCTTCGTCGACGGGACGTCCACTTTCAACCCGGAGACCGGGTATGGGTGTGGAGACCGATACGGCGCCGCGGTCTCAGCGAGAAGCTTCTGAAACGCTATTTCGGACCCTACAAAATCATCCGACGCCTCGGCTATCTGAACTACGAAGTTGTTCTCGACGGAACGCGCCCATCTGCAAGACGCCAGCCACGAACCGAGGTTGTGCACGTCGCCCGGTTCAAGCCGTATACAAACGATGGAACTTTGGACTATCGTGAAAGAGTGAACTCTAAACTGTGAACTGTGGCTCGCGAATCTGCGGTCCTTTTGTTGTGGATTTGTGTTTTCGTTTTATGTATCATCGGGACAATGCGCGTTTTTAAAGGGGTGAGTAATGCCGCGCGCTCGTGGCCTCACGGTTATCGTGCTTGCTTTCCACGCAAAAAGCCAAGGTTTGAAGCCTGGCCGCGGGAACACATTTTTGTTGACTCTGTATTGTGATGTGCTGGTAAATTCGAGAACCGTGTTGCTAATTCGAGGTTATAATGTTCTACGCGCCGAACATTATACGCCCATTGTTCGAGAAGCCGCCTCGTGTACAAAAGGGGCTCCGCGTGGCAAGCCGTGGTCAGGCTTACGCTAGCGCCGGATTTGGCTTCTTCACCGACCTCGTCGCTCACTTACGACAGCTGGTCTTTTACCCCTTTGTTTTTGCACAAGTTCCCCCTTATTAAAACTTTAGTTTCCTGGAACGCAACCTCGTCACTTTACCCGTGACAACATTAAATATTTTGTTATGAACATTGTGACTGCCGGTAGATGCATCGCTTAAGCTAATATTGCTAAGAAATAGCTGCTAAAATTTTACGAAGCTCTCTACCATCAAATAAAAGTCGATACTTCAATTAGAAAGTCAAACAAATATAGCTCCAACTAAATCTTGAAAGAAAACGACGTTTCCAAGCCAACTCGGTTTCTTCGTCAAAGGTGACTAGAAACACGCGGAGCAGATATCCAAACCACGTTTTTTTTTTGTTTTTTTTTTTCGCTATGCGGCATTCGCACGTTCAATACGAGGGGCACAGAAACAAAAACTGATGAATTCGATGCTGAAGAGAAGTGTACTTGGTCTATATTATGTTGAAGCGTCTTTGTGAGACTCTCAGCAAATGCTGCGCCGAAGTATTATTTCCGGTTGCTTCGGGTCACGGGTGAAGAAATAATTTTTAAATATGTTCTTGACTGAATACGGCCTGTATGATCTGTTATATTTAAATCTGACCTTCACATGCAGCGTCCCACACTATATTTACATTTCAGAAGCCTTCAGAAACTTCGGATTCAAGTATTGTGTGATTGCCTCAATCCCAGATAGGGACGGGAGATCAACCCTAAAGAATCTCGTGACTGTTTTTTTTTTTTTTTCACTATGTACAGGCACGTTTGGTTTACGGCATGTCTATAACCACAATGTAGAGAACAGGCATATGTGCCTGAGTTTAGTTTTGAGAAAAGTTATGTCTTATCAGTATTGACTCAAGAAAGGTGTAGATCCATACATTCCGCCACCTTCAGGGTTTATTGCATCGGTTCTTTTGCACAAGGGCGACAAAAATATAGGATTTATGGCGTGACAGGAGAGATCACCGAAGAGCACGTGAAGAACAAGCAACCATCTTCGTGCGGTATTGTGTAGTGTAATATTGTTTATGCTCTGCCGACTTCCTGTAACATTCCTTTCTTCTTAGAAGATCGGCTTGCCTCCCGTCTGCTCAAAGCACGTGGCTGGTAGCGTCCTGGAAGAGGAGAACAAAAAACATAAAAGGACGCCACGGACAGCTATGTCGAGAATTATGCTAGGCATGTGACTTATTAAAGCTAGGATACATCCCTTGGAACACCAATGTCGGAAGGGATTAACGATTACTTATAGATATATTTTGAATTAAAATTGTTGAGTAAGACTGCATTTTTGGCGTAGTTAGAAGCCTGAATTCAAGGAGCTGGCCAATGAAAGGCGTACATGTTCGGTAAGTGCCTACTTACTGAATATTTTTGTGTAAATAAAGTGATAAGGCAAATACTGTTGTTTTTAAAAATCTTGGTTGGATGTAAATATACAAAATATGTGAGGTTACTGCAACTCAATGGAACTTGTAATCGAGTTGGAATGAATAAAAAAACTGAGCATTACGCTTTCTTTTCATTTTATTTTACTAATATCACAAAACCGATAAATGTTGCCACTGATATTACACTTTCAATTTTTATTTGTATAATTACCGGGTGTTACTAACAGTCCACACCCTTCCGTATATTTCCTATGAAATATGTCTGCAAGGGAACCGGCCAAATAATTGTTTCACAGTGAAATTACAAAATGTAGGATAAAGCTGTGTATTCGTGTTGGCGGGTTTTATATTTCTTCAAATTTGGGTTTGTTTGCTTTTTATCTTTCTTTGTGTGTGTGAGTGGGCGGTTATTTTTTTTATCAGATTCCGTGTCTATCGGACCCCATTTTCGGTAACGGCCAAAACAAATTGGTGCTATTGGGGCCTATGTTGAAGAACACAGGACACGGTTTTGCGATTTTTGAACATTCTGAGAACATGGCCGGTAACTCGAATACTTTAAAACCTTGAAGTTACAGACAAAAAAAGTCTTTCTTTGCCTTAGAAAAAGCTTGATAGTCTACAATATAGTGACGGTTTTGCTAATGGGCAACGTAATATAAACCGTTATATAAAAATGTTTTGCCGTGTTTGGAATTCTTTTCTTCTTCAAACCCTGCTCTAGTTCAAGAATTTAAAATTTACCTCAAATGTTTCACGCGCCTCGGGGGTGAATGTTGCGGTTAAGGGGTATTTAGATAAATAAAAAAAACTGAACCTTACTTAAAATAGTCAAAAACCTTACAGATGTGGGGAGTCGTATTCGGATTCACTGAGCATGAAAAACATCAGAACTCCTACAAGCACGTAACAAGTTTGCCACAAAAATCTAAACATCTTGCCAGATGCATTCCCAACAAACCAAATCCAGCAGCCAGTGTGAGCGAACTTAAGGCATCAAAACCAAAACAAAAACGAGGTTGACGTTCGTGTTTATACAGCATAAGATCGGTCAGCTTTTGATGCCCGTGGTGACAGTGGTTTACATTATAGGTAAGAACTTTAAGACAGCACAGTAACACCGCTAGCCTGGGGTCTAGCAGTGGCGTCAGTAGGTTAACATGCACTCCGTATAAAATTAAAACCAGAATATTAATATTGCATTATAGCGTCTCACATAAGGAAGCCCCTCATTTGGTCCTGGACGCATTCAGAAAATTGATGGGGTCCCTTGCCCCCCATCAGGATTCCTCGTTTTTCTGGGGGGCAGATGCGCTTCACTCCAGTAGTGGAAAAAACCGGTTTACTGGATTCGTGCGCCATTCCCAGCCTGCGAAATGCGAGTAAGAAATATAAAAGAAAGTTATTGCTATTAGGAATACGGAAGAATCAATTACGTAGCTATGCTTGATTCATTTTGAATCTGCAGCAACATCAGGCATTCGTGCACACTGCAAACAACCACGAGCAAAAAAAAACTTTTCAACATTCGCTGTACAAACATTCTCACAGTGCAGACCATTGCATTCCTTAATGCGCCTAACAAAAATATCTCTTGACCAAATGTCTTCTTAGTACCAAGCTCAAGAAAATTTTGTGTGTGTTATTAATTCGTTTATAAATATAATTAGTGGAAAAATGTTAGCGGTATTATTAGGTAATTAAAAAAACATCGAACGTACATTTTGTTTGTTGGAGTGCCGATGAAGTTCATCCTAGCTCTCTTATTATAACAGCGACACTTGTATATTCGTCTTACCGTCGGAAGAAGCGAGCAGCAGTGTTTTGTATTCTTTCTTTTTTTTTTATTGGGTTATTTAGTAGACCGAGAAACAAACCCGCTTTGTCACACTCTGAGTAATTAAAACAATGAGTCCTGTTTTAGTTTTGTTCTTTCCTTACTACTCGTCGCACAGGAAGTGATATTTGCCCAGGTAATAGTTGTGAAGCGAAACGTCACCCAGTCGTAATATGGCGTCTCATCCTTTTGGGATAGAGGGAAGCTTTATATAGTGCAGTACGGTGTGTCACAGTGTCTTCTATGTGCATCAGACGCCAGTGATTGAACGAATTCACGTTGCCTTCAAGCGGCACAACAATGCAGTGCTTTTCAGTGGTCACAATATCCAGTTTACAGACAATTAAACAAGTGCTAGGTATAAGATCCATATAGGTTTCACATAACACACAACGCGATACTTTTAAGACAATTGAGGGGTTGAACGTCTGCTCAGTTTTTATCTTAGAATCTCAAGGCTGTCATCAAAACTACTTATGTGGTTGATAGTATGCCGAACGGAATTCGAGAGTGAGATTGGAACGGGCCGCTTGATAATTGATTATTGATAGGGTGAAGATTTGTGACGCGCCATCATTGCAGGTGCTAAACAAGAGAAGACAATGAAACCTTAATAAACAAAAAAGGACGTACAACATTCTAATATGTTGCATCAGCACTAACCACTGGCCCGTCCAGTAGATCAATGAATAAGGTTGACAGCGAATACGCTTCTTACCAATTATATTATTACCCCTTGGTATGAATTTGAAGTTACCCATTCCTATCTCGCCTCCGACGGCCAATCGCGCCTGGGCAGCCTCATGCAGGAGTGTGAGATCTCCATACGCTGTTTCGTTGGGGCTGCTCACTGAACCAATGTTCTGTTCGCGCTAATTGTGTCGCGTGGGTTACGTGTCAGGTAGGAACTCCATATAACAGACTTCCAACCGTTTGAACCGAGCCGCTCACTAACGTAAATTTAAATAAGTATTTGAGTAGGACTGGTGTTTGAACTACCTATTAAAGACATTCTTTGTAGAGGATATGAAGCCGTTGCGGTCCGTGACATGTCTTTCATTAAAGTCGCCATTTTTAGTAAAGTTGAGAGTGCTATTAGCTCAACTTCCCTCGTCAAACATGTATTCGTTATGTGCGAAATTAGGCTTAAGCCTCTCCGGCACACCATTCGTTAAAAAAATTGACTGTCAGTTTTCGACGTCCCCTCCGTTATGATGTCCAAAGCTATGTGAACATATCCGTGGCAAGTTTCATTTCCTGACGTATAAAAACTAAGCTAAAATTTAAAACATATGCAAAACTTTATAATCCTGCACGATTCAAGGCTCATTTTGAGGACGGCTTAATTTTGGTTTCCAAGAATTACTTGAACAATATTTATCACGCAAGTTTATGCTCTTTTAATCAACGTGAAATTATATCACATGAATTCAACGTTCAGGTTTTTTGGTCCTGAGAGCCAAAGGTAGGGTTAGTCTTAATCCCAGTGAACCTGAAGTGGCGTTCAGCTAGTATTTTGTAAAGAACAAGATTAAGCTAATTGTTCTCCTTTTGTAAAATACGTGACTGACGCTCACATATTTACGCCTGATTAGGCAACTGATGCCAGGTGAGATTAGTCTTGGTTCGGTGAAGTGTTTTTACGTCATGCTTGGTTGATTAGGTAAGCTTAGGTATGGTCAGCTAAGGTTAGCGTAAATCAGGTGAGATTAGGTGAAATTTGCTAAAGTGGTACTAGGTTCAGTTATGTTGGGTTAGGTTAGGTTTCTTCGGTGAGATAGCTGTTGTAAAAAATAGCTGATTACCTTAAACCTAAATACATCACCTGTAGGTTATAGTTAGAATCTGCTGTACTTTTGCACTCTATTTAGGTTTTGGCGTTTTATTATCAAAATTTCTAGAGGTGGGCGAATACTGGTCCAAATTGGATAGCACCGGCGACAGTGTTCAAGCTATAAATGTCGTTTCAACTATTCTGTTCAAATGGCTATATTCCCAGCTCTACAAATTACACAACCACGTTAATCCACTTAAAACATTTCATGTCAAAATAGAACCGATATTTTCCTAACGTCAAGGGTGAGCCGGTTTTCTAAAAAGTGTACAGATGAAGTATTTATGTAGAATTACTCACATGTGCCCCATTATGTGTCCTATGAGGTTCGCTGAGTCGTCGTATGATGCTTGTCGAAGCGATAGCACGGAGACACGGTTCATTTTGCAAAGAGAACCAAGTTTCGCGCAACCTAGAAAGGAAAACGTGTACGTCAAGCCTACGTTTTGTTACACCGTAATTTGGGAAACCGCGAAGGCGGTTTCCCAAATTTCCTATCGAGCCAATTAGCGCGTTGGAGGGAGACAGTAGATTGTACTCTATCTCATAAGTTGCCCGCAGTCCTGTCAAAGAATCGAAATGAAAAAAAAAAAAAGAAAAAGCCGATTTTGCACGCATTTTGAGTATCGGGATTACTAGGGCAGAGGTCTCCGAACGTTTTGGTTAAGGATTTGGGAGCTGTTGCAGTCGCGAGGTCAGGAATGTTCGAGCAATACAAATTAAGAAATTTAGAAATACACTTCAATACGCATTTAAATGCATATTGTTCAACTGAACGAACGAAGAAAACGAAGATAATAAATATAGGTTATTTTCGTAATGTCATGAATTATGACATTACAAGATATTTGTAATACAGAGAAATTGTAATACAGAGAAATACAGATGCGAATGGTAGATCTGATGATTGCAATATGCAAGAGTTATGGCACGCGACACTAAGCCCCATGCACATGAGGTCACAATGAATTTTTATCATGGCTGCACATACATTTAGCAAAAAAGTACGAATTGTAATGCTGGGGATGAAAATGTACAATGAATAATATGGCGAGCGATCCCGCCGTTTTGATGCAGTTCTCTGAAATTCCTCTTGATGTCTTCCTTTGCGCTTTTAGTGTGTGTCATGGAGCCATGTTTGTGTTTGTTTTTACTGGAGTTTTTCTTTTGCGTTTGTATCAACTGGTTGCGGTCCTGTCGTTACTGGAATGACTGCGTTCATCTGCGGGCTGGCCGGAACGCCTCCGAGGGCCGGATTTGGCTCGCGGGATGGGGTTGGGAGACTCCAGTTTTAAGTGAACAAAAGCTAATCCTTGTACAGACAAAAGAGGGTGCAGGTATGAGGGGTTTCCACCTTCCCTTGTTCTATAACTGCTTGGGTTACGCTTAGGCTCCTGTACCCTCGGTAAGTGTTGTAGCGTGCTTCGCCTCCGTCGCTTTGAAAGGCTCAGAGGGCAGTAATGTTCGCTTGTTACAGAGTTACGGCGAAACTATGGTGGAACAATTAAGAATCAAGAATTATTTTACCCTGCGGAGGAGCTCCAAACTCCCCTTCCGAAGTTACAATTTCCAAATCGGATATGTATTGCGTGAATTCTTTCAGTTCGTTTGTTCATTCAAAAGTAGCGAACTCTTAACGGCCTCATTTAAAGCAACAAGGTATTTTACCTGAAGAATATTTTGATTATCCAAAAATATTTCCGCAAAGCTGATCTGTCAACTGAAGCATTAATATAGTGTAGTGTGGAAACAAAGATGCTCTGGGTCGCCAATTTTTTTTTTTTTTTCTTAGCTTGGTTTTACTTGAGTTAGCTTCTAGTCGAGGCAAACATGTTAGAAGAACTAATATTTTGTCCATTCTAAAACTAGAGAAGGGAAAGATTGTTCGATAAACCAGATGCGAGCATGTCTTTAGTTATAACGGTTAGTGGCTGTCTTTTCTGGCTTTTAGGATAGTACGCTTCATCGGACTACGTACTTCCCGATAATATTTACAGGCATTGAGTGATAGTACCTGGTTTGATGAAAGAAATAAAGCTCTGTTTTCCGGCACGCATAATTAAACTACTCCTTAAATGAATTTAAAATGCATTAAGAATATGGCGCTAGCGATGCGATAGGATGCGGAAGTTTGAGAACATGACGTGACCTGAATCAACAAAAGAAACAAAAAAAAAAGAAAGACAAGTTTCTTCTTGAGCTGACGCACACCTAGGCATAATTTTGTCAAAATAAAAAATAGAATTGCGGGAGCCTGGATTAGTAGTTTGGTGAAAGAAGCTTCTCAGTAAAAAAGTAGACAATAACACGTTTCTCGATGATAAGCTTGCAGGAATAAATTTATTATCTGGCGCCGGATATCCTGGAAAATACTTTTTCTCAAAACAGTAAGACTGCATAAATTTCAAAAGTGCTATCTTGTTCACTCACGTGTATATATGTTAGCTCACTTGCAGGCAGCAAACCAACAAAAAACATGACACATGCTAGCTGAAGCCTAATTTGCTAGAAGCCATATGGCATCATAAAAAGCAGATTTTTAAGTATTTAAATTCTTGTAATACTATTGTTGTCATATGGCATTGCTCACTATATAAATAAAAGTATACTTGCTATTCGTTTCTGTAGAATTTTAATTAAGTAAAAAAAATGCAGGGTTTAGACATACCTGGCGCAATGCCCGCGTAGTTCAGCCTGTGAACAAAGAAATGTGAAATACATTCAAAATGGGGCTATGAATTTGTAGACAACACATTTATATTCTAGTGGGATGGATGGCGTTTTGTCGCTCTCAGAGCAGGACGCGAGTGCAGCCGCAACAAGATCGGCGCTTGACTCAAGAGTCCGGGCGTCTGCTGAACTTCTTGCATTTTGTGGATGTTTCAATACACAGTTTCTGGGCATTTTAAGTTTTTTTGTTTTTTTTTAAGTAAACCCGTTTAGATATAAATCAGTATAATCAGACGTTGGGGCATAAGAAATGTACACTTGACACACGATAATTTATTTTAATTATCGCATATAAAATGGCTTTTCGGAAGGTTGCCCTTTTTCCATGCGCTATTATTGCACAGCAGGTGGGCTCACTTGAGATAAAAAAAAAGCAAAATCCAGCGTGTTTAACACTATTCGGGCCGACGCTCGGAAGAGTTGCAAAGCCTGTGGAAAACTCACTTCTGGTTGTTAAACTTAAAACTTTCATGGTGTAATAGGATCGCGAATGCACACAGTTTTAAGGCACTTTTCCTTTCTAAATCGGCAAGAGTATGCATTCAGCATATTAGTTTTTTGGTAGGCCTATGCCACGCTGGATTCATATGCGGCGCCAAGCAGTGCTGTTTTACACAGTATTCTACCGAAGCTTACCGGAATCATCTCGCGATATGCCGTCGACCCTATAAAGTTAGCTCAAGTAATTGACGACCGGCGAGGTGTAATTGCCGCACATAACGCTCCGCTGCCGGAAATACACTGAGAACAAACGGGGCCGGGGCATTCCTACTATTCGATCTCGGTGGTGGGGAGGCATACAGCTATAGCATTAAAATATATTTTTACTATACCAGTAAGACCCTTTTCAGTCCAGCGTGTTAATAACCTCGACTATCCTGAAAGAGTGATTAAACTGTAGAGGTATCAGGCTATCCTTGAGCATGATAAAGTAGACCCCAGCCTGACGTAGAGAAGACGCGTCCCGATAGCGCGTTTTGGAAAAAAAGCTGCTGTGTCCTGACCGGCAAAATGCTGCCAAGATGGAACCCACCAGGGGAACTTGTTCCCGTAGTGTTTCAATGTCCTCGGCTACACATGTTGCCCTTTCGTGGGCTCAACAATCACTCACTTGTACTAATAGCTTTTACCTCCAAACATATTCTCAGATTGAAAAAAAAAAAAAAAAAATTTTCTGAATAAATGTAAGTCTGAGCGCACATCCCATATCTGCAATAAAATGTTTCTATTTTATCATATACCATTCAAGCGGCGCGCTCAAGTACTACAGAACCCGGTAGGTCTGAATCCTTGTGTCACATGTGGTAAAATAGCCTAGTGTTACACGTTGCGAGACATGATGTGCTCTCTGGAGTGGGGCTTGCTGGATGTATGCTTCGCCCTCTGATCAATATTTTGAGGATTACGTTTTGATACTTATTAATGAGAGCGATCTTCTTTGCCCTTCAAAACCCATTTATGTCTTACTTCAAGATGTTCCTATAGCGTTTTCCCTAACCCCATTATTGTGTTAATGACAAGTAAACATATTTGACTAAATTTTATTTGCCCCAGAAAAAGCCCAGATTCACATAGGAGAAAGGATTTGGTGTAACATTTGGGATGCCTATGGTGCGAGCATTAGTACCTTAAGAACATCGAATGTCAATCCCTTACCCTGAGACGAATAACAGAGCATCCATAGATTTTCGTTCGAAATGGCGTGCAACATGGTATGATAGAGGATTTAGTGTCCCGCACACGTCTATCAAAACTTCCTTACGGTCTTCATGGTATCCCGTCTTCGCGTAGGGTTCGTTCTGGAAGAGTAGTGGAGGCATTCAGATAAATCACATACTCGGGTGTATTTTTAGGGGTTACATATTTAAAAAAAAAAGACATTGAAAGCTACAATAATGCGGTCTACGGAGGTGAGTTATACGAGCAGAGGAACTTAACACCAGGAGTGAGTCGTCACGATGTGAATTAATGAAGCGAAATTCGAACGGTAACGCTGTGATCAGTGTAACTAAATGTATATTATTATCCAGAAACTCGCTTAGCTTCAGCGAATATCACTGCCGGCTCAAGGCTGATGGTGCGAGAACACGGATGATAAGCGAATGGAGGAGCGAAACCGCACCTCCAAAGCTGGAGGTCCGTTGTCACACCTCCACCCTCGCGCTTGTTGCATGGGTGGTAGCTTGACTGCACAATTACTGCTTCCCGCGCGCTGCAATGTTTTCGGAAGTTCGGAAGCATTCAATTACGCCCAACAAGTTTCTAATTGGAACCAAAATTCTGTTTTACTAATTAAATATATAATAAACAAAGTTTACTTAACTATCGGGACTATTATGGTGTTAAGCCCCCTAAATACCTTCAACTGACCAGATAACTCGCCCGCAAAAGCCCGATTATTTATTTATAGGACTCTTTAACGTCCACTTTCTTAAGCTAATCGGTAAAGCCTAAACATCCCTGTATAGTGTAAAGTATGTGGCATAGGATTACATGCCGGTAAAACTTACCTTGCTCTTTATAATGCCAACGACGACAAGCTGAACGCTTGGCTTGGTCAACTCCTTGTACTTGAGGTTAACCTTCAAAATTAGCAATAATGTAGTGCTCGTTTGAATTAGATAAATTTAGAAATAAATAATTTTCAACGCTCGCCAAAGATTCCAAACATTGCTCCCGCGAGTCATTCAGATATAATGAAAATCATTTGAGAGTATTGAGATGTACTCGACATGCACATTTAAACCTGTGTTAAATCTTTAGGTATCAATATGTTAAATGACCATTAAATTATATAATATAACCCTTATTGAAAAGCGCCCTTCAGCGTTGATGTGTTATGGCACCCTTTCAACCCTTCAAACTTATTCAGCCCTTAAGACCTCTCAACCCTTCAGACCCTTCAGCATTTTGGATTATCAGAACCTTTCGAACCCTTTAGACGGCCATGACTGTGAACTATAAACCAGAACTTCAGCTGTTTAGAACGTCATTGGAAGCTTATTTTGCACATTAAGTCTTACATTCATTTGTAAACTAAGAAAAAAGTTACGAACCAATGTGCACTCAAACCCGGGCACAAGCAGCCTTAGACAGAAGCGATCACACCAAATAGCTGTAACCGAGATATTTGTCTCCAAAATATATATGGAGTTACTCACAGTGCCACTGGGTACATTCATGAGATGTACGGTATTTAAACTCTTGAAACAAAGCGGGCCTGCCGCACACACGCACTGTCATTAACACGTTTAGCTAAAACTACGAACGCGAATCCAACATACGCCGCCTTTGACGGAATCCTGAGCGCGGTCCAATTGTCGTCGCTGGTGCCATCGCGGTGGCGTCTTCGAACTTTTTGCGCTCGCAGAATGAGCTTCTGAAGCAGAACAGACCGATAAGAGCAAGGAACCCCTTTTATTCGTACATTGAGCAGCTTTAGGAAATACGTCCATGCGTGGGACGGAAAGTCAAAGCTGAGCGACCGTCCTTTGCTGCCACCCGATACAAAATGGCGAAGCGACCTCCCCGACGCATATATCTTGTAGGGTCACGTAATCACTCCCACGGGCCCGTTAAAATATTTTGATAGGTCAGGTGCTTTTACGGGAAAGAATGTCACGGAGCAGGCATACCTCTCATAAAACTATGACGTGCTTCTCACACACTTCAGAAATTCTTGAACAGTACATGATGCATGCAAGAATACTTCAATTGATATCTCAAACCTTTTAGAAGTTTGAGAAATGTCTAAATACGAAGAACAGCGCTTCTTCACCCTCCCCCACCCCCCGCTTCTCAATAATTCCTTCAAGACACTGTCAATTGTCTTTTGCCATAGTTTGGAATTATGTCGAAATGAGTTATGCCATACCGCAATTGGGTGTATGCTTATGAATGAGAAACGGCTTTACGTAAAACGATAGACATCAATAGTTTGATATTAAGAGCAGACAGGAAGCACTCCGTTACTTAGCACACACTTTTGTGACATGCGATTTCCATGAAAGGTCGAGATATTTGACAGTGTCGCAATATTGGACTTCATTACAAAGACATGGAGAACAGTAAGATGTGTGCAGATACAAATAAATATTTAAAGAAACGACTGATAATAATAATATTAATAATAATATTAATATTTATAATAAATATTTATTGTACTACATATCTTTAATGTTGTAACTGAACGGAGCAGTAGGCGCGTATGCTTAATTCAAATGCCCATTGTGAGATACAAAGTTGAAAAACGGTAGCGATTGAATTAGGCCAGAATACATAAGCACCGAGGCATTCAAATAAAAAAAAAACAATATTCAATATTTTATAGAAATTATTATTTTTGTATTTGCGTTCTTTAGACAAAATGTAATATTAGACTATTTTTCAAATTATGAAGCTCATCTGCAAAGCTATAAAAGCAGGAACGTCTCTTGAACCTATCAAAGTTGCAACATGTGCACCTCTATAAACACATATATTAGTTGTGAAGTGGACAATTTGCAGATTATGAATTTCCAACCTGGTTACTTTTCGGTACATGTATTCTACCAATACGTTCTAGTTAAAGAAAACGCAATAAGTATGGTTTCGTTTTTCCTAAATTAGTTTAAGTCATAACAAAACAAAAATCTACACTAACAAACAAAGATATCCGCGGTTTATGATATTTTGTGAAGAAAACCTAAATAGGTAAAAAAACATGACTCGTTCTCAGATTGTGGTTCTAATTGATTCCACCTGACGTCAGTATGAGAAAGCCTAACTGTGCTGGTCTGTGATTAACTCAGAGAATTGAAATTAAGTTATGAAACCAATTATCCTGAAGGTTAGGTATCTTTGCATTCATGTACTCAATGCGATGCTCCAAGGTTGGTGTTTTTCTTATCTGCTCCAATTGAGCAATTTTCTATGAAGCTCAAGTGCATTTCCCATCTATGAACTTGCTACGGCTTTTATGCTACCGTCAATAATACAAAAGTGCTCTTACAATATCACACATCCTTTAGAAGAAAGTAATACACTAAATGTACAGCAGTTTGTACTTTGATAAAACACTTCGCAGAGAATACCTAATGGAAATTTTATTTTACTAATAAATATTTTGTTAAAATTAAATTTCGAATAGGTGCACCTCAGTTGCCGGGCTAAGCAATAGTGCGGAAAGGATCGCTAAAATGCAAAGTACGCTAAAATTTCAGGAACTGTATATTTCAGATACATATGATATCTTACTTTAAGTGTAGATGTTTGTTTCATAAAATTGCATAGCTATTATTATTTTGTATGAGCTTTTCTAAGAAATACCATGCATGAACAGAACAACCAACTGTAAAACATAATTCTAGTCTTTCCTCGGGAGCTGAGAGCCAAAGATGCCAGGTTACACCCACACAATAAGACACTGAAGCCTCAATTGGGCACGTGTTTCGCAATATAAGGACGAGATTTCTAGACTTTCCAAACAACATGAAGTTTGGTTATAGCTTGGCTTTCTGGGAATTGAGGGTCCTAAATTGCCATACAAATACAAAATCTTGCCCAAACAACTGCTCTACTTGTGAAGACACGAAGTTTATTATAGTTATATTTGCACACCTTCAGAAAGGATAAAAAACAGAAATATTTCGTCAACAAAAGCAAATAAAAACAAACGCCTACATGTTTATATTAAACTTGTTGAAGGTTATATTTACAGACAGTATTTCAATCCTCGCTTAAAAGTTGATAGAAAATTCAGATATTTCCTTAACAATAAACGAACCCAGTCATTCAGTACAAATCAAAAGTCAAATTTGGAAGTTTTACGTGCCCAACAAACGACGGGCATCTGGCACGCCCCGGCGGAGTACTGAGGATAAATTTCGAACACCTGGGGATCTTTTGACGTGCAACCGAAAGCTCGGTTGCACGGCGCCTTCTCCGCAATAAGCCTCCGACAGATTGCGGGCACCTAAGCCGGGATTTGAACCCGTCACATGGGGATCCGTAGGCCAGCGCTCTCGCCTCGGAGCCACCGAAGCGGCTATACAGTGCAGAGTAAAGGCTGATAAAGTAAGTTTGTACAGCAAAAAATATTTCCGTGCATGATTAGTGCGCTCACCTGGCTAATTACAATGGAAAAGTGGTCAATAAGTTCCTTTTCTGTTTTATTCTGGTTATGGGCGTGGTCGGATATTATCAGCACTTCAACCTTAATTTCTTCTGGCAGATTTTCTAGACTTCGGCTCACTGAAACAAAGTGGAAAGGATGGAACCACGATACACAGCTGTTTAGTGGCAATGCTCGAGCAAATTATTAAAATAAATTTAAAAAATGGTCGCTTATTTTTACCAAGTCTGTTCTTTTGAATATTTATCTAAACTATTGAATAGATATAAAAGCTTTTATTTGGAACATAACTTGTACAAGAGAATGGGAGTGACATACAAACTTTGTTTTGAGAATTGTTCTTAATATATATTCACGTTACAGAGCAAAAAACTGCATTGGAGCGTTTCAGGTGAGCTAAGTTGGGTCAAGTGTGACCACGTTCGACTATTGAATCAATGTTCTCAGAGTGTTAATTGCCCTACGTCTACAGGATATAAAGCCATGCTATGCAATTGCATATTCAAACTAAACATGGAAAATTGCACAAGCCTGCCCAAAGAGCTGTGGAGTTGGCAAAATTCTACTCAAAATTAGCCAACAAAAAGTGACGTCAAATTTTTAGCGAAAAACAGTGGGTTGGCGCTAACAATGAAGAATAGTTAAAGTGCAATCTGTCTTGTCCCACGTAACGGAAACTGTCTCAAAATTTCTTTACGGGCGCTCTTCATTTCTTTCTTCTACATTGGTTACCTTTGAAGTAACCAGAGGTCTCTTCAATTTATTTACAGCGGAGACAATTTACAATATGAAATATTTACACCAGTATACATCGCAGACCTGTCCCGTCGGTGTGTTCTGTCACGAGCCCCCTTGCACCCGTGCCTCTTGTTCCTTCTCTACCACGCCAGTTGGCTTGTCCGCTACAGCTTCATTCATTCATTCATTCATTCAATCATTCATTTAATGTCTGTGCTCATAAACGGTGAGTAGCCTAAGTAATGATGCACATAGCCGAAAGGAGCACACACAAGAAGTCTACGGCACTTCCAACAAGTAGTTTCTATTATAGGGCAACAGGAAATCGGTAACAGTTAAATATCAGCTATGGAACGCCTAAACACTTGAACACTTTAGTTGAAAATGTCGATGCTGGTTGTACTAAACGTTTAATAAAACTGTTGGATGCAGTTCATGGGACAGGAAAGGTTAATTTTTTTAATGAGAAATTAGGATTTACCCTCAAAACCCTCGCGGTACATATATATTAATAACTGATGTGAGGGTTGGACAATCAATGCGAACATGAACGCATTTATACAAAAAACATTAGATCGCGCTCAAGTCTTCTCCAGCTCAGTGTAGGACCACCCGATCGTCGTAAAAGCCTCTTATACTCATAATAGACACTGCGGACAATGTAGCGATAACAAATAATAAGAATGAAACGTCTCTGCACGTTTTCGACTGTTTGCCTGGTTTGCACTACCAATACAATTCCAATCAACCGTAACTAAATTCAAGCTTGCTACGTACTAATAAAAAATACAAAATGATTCACGATAGATACGTCTCTGTTGCTTAGCGGATTCTGGAAGATTTGCACATTAGTTTTTCACGGAAGTACGTTCTCTCCATTTAATGTAGGATGATACTTGGTTCTTGATGTTTGATAGGAGCATTAGACTCATAGAACCCTCTCTTCATTCACGTTCCTAATTTTTGGGGTAGATGTGATGGTTAAAATACTCTGACATAACACAAATAATCATTTCTGAAATATGGCTAGTTTTAATTCAAACCCTTTAAATCATTTACAAAAATATTTTTATATACACAGAGTACAGGTATACATGCTGGAATTTAATCTTAGGCTCTTGAACAACACTCATGGTCAGCGGCCATCTGAAGACGGTTTAGACCCTCTTTAATTAAACTTACTTTGCTTGTAATTGTACTCAGCTTCTAGTTCCGGTACCTTAAGTCCTCGAACTGTAAAAAAAAAAAAATAAAAATAAAAATACTCGCATGTGGGTAAAATAACGGCTTCTTTATATACGTTATACTATAGGGCTGTTGCTCTTTATGTTAGAATCATACAAGGATTCTAATCACAACTTTTCTGGAGCTCTTCTCAGCGAGGGGGGGGGGGGGGGGGGAGTCCATTACTTGCAACGAACTTTTAGAACCGATTTTTTATTGAGTGCAATTGCTTTTGTATGATATATCAGCTCATCCTAATTTACTCTGTCGCACTCCCTTATAATATGTTATTTTTCTAATAGTTAAAAATATGTTAAACTCGAAACATATCTTTTCAAGCAGGATATGATATATTTCTGTCCTCTACTTGTCTGTATTCACAAATTATGAATTCAGGACGTCATTGATTAAAGTAATAAACAGTCAATGTGAACACTACAGTCACTGACAGTCTTAAAAAACAAAGGGTTTGGGCGTTTTATGTTTGCTCGAGCTGCTTATTGGCGAACGCCAGAATGTCATTACCTAAGCAGCTCTGATAAACTTTTGACACTCCTTACGCCCTACATTCCTTAAGGTGCAGAGATTATAGGAAACAATTCCGTAAATGATTCGTAGCTAATATATGCTCTGAAAAGAACTTTGCATTGTAGAGCGGCACCGACGTCTTACTACGATTGACCATGTGTCTCACCGGAATCATTCAAGAGAATGGGGTTCTTGTCCAATTTGGATATTTTGTGAGCAACAACTCCATTATCTGCTTGTTGACCAGCTAATACCGGTTCGATTGATAACAGGTCACTAAGGAGTCCTCTCTGCAAAGTTAATAACGAATGAAACAAACTCAGAACGCAAAATTGATTGACACTTTGTGAGTTAATGCTTAGCAAGCTGAGTAAACCATACCACTTGGACTGCTCCATTCGATTCGTCAATAAGGACAGAAGAGCCGTGTTTTACGTCGTGGTACAAATTGTTTTCCAGATCCTTGCCGTTCATCTGGTAAAAACACAACAATCATATTTTGAACAAATCTTTCTTTGTGTAAGTACCTGACTTCCCGATGATCCGTATAATTTTTTACGCCTTGCTTTAAGCACAAAATCTCTAAGAACAAATAAGAGCTGTGGCTTGCAGGTTGCCACCATAAATATATTTCGGTGAACATGTTAAACGATTTTTGATTCCGTCAGCTCTGGTAGTACGAGTATTGCATCAACAGTGACATCTTTTTGAAAACGTAAAAATGTTTTGTGTATTGTCCTCGAAAACTTGTTGGCGCTCTGCTTGAGGCTTGAGATACGGCGCCGACATTCACCCACGATGAAAATTGAACTCCTACAAATTAATGTGAGTTACAAACGGCGTTGTTCAACACCTCTCGCGCTATGGCATATGCTTCAATACAGTACTAAACATAGAGTAGGATAGGGTCAGCTAGTCGAATGCGGGAACGAAAGTCACCAAAAAAGTGTGTCTCTTAAAGGTATAAAACAATTACGAGATTGTAAGAGTCTAGTTGATGCGTGAGTTTGAACGAGTCAAGCGATTGTATGTGTTTATGAGTTGAGATATTGTCTGTTTTTATTTGTATAGAGGGTTTATCAATTTGAGTAATGCAACTACTGCCCATATAGCGCGAGAGTGGTTCCTAGGACGCTCAGTAATCAGTATGAAAAAAAAACTAGGGACATGTCTTTTACCACATTTTTCTTGCAGAATAAATGGTTGAGTTGCCCTTGCTCCATGTCGACCAGCTGACTGCATATAGCCACTCTCCCCATAAACAAAAATCAATACTGCGCTTACCGCTCGCTGTGTCAGCTGTGATATTCATGCGATATACCTAGACGAACAACTGCAGATACTCATAACATAGCAACAGCTATAAATTTGTACGTAATGTCATGCACGCCTTCAGGTATTAAAGGGGCTCGATTCAAATATTTAGAGGACTTTATTGAGCCCCGCCTTTTACCGTAAGTTTGTCACTGACTTCACAGCAATTTTAATAGATTTTAGGAAGCTACTTACATTTCTCTCATACTGTTTCTCTTCATCATGTTCGGTGAAAACAAAGTTATCAGAGAACACTTTGGTTTTCTCTAGGCTCAAGGTAAGACCCTCTCGTATGTGGAGCATCTTCTCGCCATTCAGACCTCTGGCTTCCAGGATTCTCGGGTAGACAACCTCCTCCACAGGCGGTTCTGCGAATGTGCATTATGAAACGTTTAAAAAAAGTAACGAGACAGGCAACTAAGATTTTCGTCTGTATTCTTTAAATTATTGTTACTGCGCACAACATTAGGAGTACGTAAATGAAATTAAAAAAATGAACAAAATAATTTACAAATTTACTTTATGTTGGCTTAGTTAAAAACCTTGTGTTGGCACACACGAGTTTTGAAACAATCATGCAGTGAACAGGCGCCATTTTCAATCGCCCTGGAACTTCCAAAAACACGTCTTAGAATTTCCGGATAGGCGATATACTTTCTGCATCATGAGCTCGTGTTAGTCTTCCTTACGAAGAACCAGAAGACAGAAACGGTTTTAAAGTGTACATTTATTTCTTGTCACCTTTTTCCGTCACCAGACATTTGAATATAATAAAGCGTAGAAGTGTTTAAAAAAAAAAAAAAACTAGACTAAGTTTGTTCTGAAAGCCCAGAGAAAGCAATCAGTATTTATACTTCCACGAAAACGAAAATAAACAAAATGTATCGATGAAATAATGCAAATAAATTAATTTTAATATTGAAATAAACAACATAAAATTATATAACTTACAGAAAGTAACAGAATGCGATATTATCGCTTTCATCCTTATGTATTAAGTTAAACAAAATTCAGTTTAAATTTTAATTTGTATGGCAATATCATCATAAACATTAACTGTGACCAAGTATTACAGTTCTCGACATTGATATCTACAAATGCTTACAACTTAGTAGCGGTAAATCACTCACCTGCATTACAGATAGCCAGGAATATTGCAAATACGAGACCGAAATACTTAAGCATTTTGGACCGAATACTGACTTGTGGCAAAAGCTTCCGTGGATTACACGGCTATTTATACAGTCCCGAGATGTCACCACGACCTTTAAAGGCCACTCTATCTTGAAATAAAGATGGGGTAAGTCATGTCGGAAGAAGAAAATAACGTGACCTATTCCTGATTTTTTTAAATTTTTTTTTCGGTATACGGTGTCATGTGTACTGCAAGGGGAGAATGAGATGAAGACGGATTTTTAGTCCCTAATCCTGCTTACGTTAGCTGCTTGTCAGATCTACGCGCAATTTTATTTGTCATCCAAATTAAAGGTTACCATGATGCGACACTAGAAAAAAGAACACATCCTTCGAGGTTTTCTCCGAATTATAAAGAAAAGCCGCAAATAAAGCAATACGCTATAGAAGCAAACCACAAAGCACGAAGCAGTACTGTAAACAACTTAATTTTCGCGAGGACCTAATTTTAGCCAATTTCAAGAATGACCTACAATTCGCAAAAATGTGTGCCTCGAACAATTTCGGTAAACTGTAAAACACTGGTATCTATATTGAGATCCCATCTTGCGGCGAAAATTAGAACCCGCGAATATTATACACTTTCAGCATTGACATAAATCGCGAAAGATATAGATCACGAAACATAATTTGTTCACAGTATATAATGAAGTGTCATATAACTCCCAACCTGACCCCGAAAAAGAAAACTATTCCGAAGACATAACCTCTTCACGTCTATTTATCATTCAGTCAATTACATGTGACAGAAATTTACGTGGGCACGCAAACGCCCTTTTCCCGGGAATCGTTTGCACTATACTTCGCACGTTGTAGTTGAGTAGACGTCATTCTTTTGTGACATTCAATATTTTAATTTTTAGATTGTCTTGGACGATTTATTGCAAATAAATAAGTGTCTGATAGGCTTTCAAAAAAACAATCTAGCTAATTCGCTTACATTGTTTTTTTCATAGAGAAACGTCACAAAATTACCTTGTGCTGCAATTGAAATAAGATACGCTTCGCTACCCACTGACGTACTCACCACCAAAAATGGCAATCTAGGAAATATACGGAGTCTACCTTTGCTCAAAGCACTTGGTCGAGGCAGTCACCACGATATACGGAGAAAACTCGTCGAATTACGCACCTATGGATCTGTACAGATCTAAAAGAGCCGTTTGCTGCGTTGCACTCAGCATGATAGAACGTCATACCCAGTGTAGCAGCCCAAACTGGTCTTTAGGTTAAATTTTTATCAGCCTGATCGTTCGAGGAGCTCTCTTTACAGATTTCAGCGATAGCTCACATAGGTACGTAGGGGAAACGAGGGACTCCATATTCATTAGGACCTGCTACATTCACGCGTGCCCATAGGACTCCCTTGAAAGGGTCAATAGATACCTCTCAAAAGTCCGTTAAGCAACACTTGCGCAGTGATATTTTGGGCATCGCTCCCTCTCCAAAGCGCTCGATAGGATCCGAGATCCCACCCAGAGCTTACGTAGCTTTCGTGTCCAATGTATGCCCAAAGCGCGTGCCCAAACAATGACGGGTTGGAAGGAGCCACTGGAAGGCGCGCACTTTTGGAAGGGTCTAATTCCACTCCGTTTGTTCTATTTGTGTGGACGACTTTGAATTGATGGCTCGCTACGGATATGTGTTTACAGCCAAGTTGCGGACAATATAGAGCTTGTTAGTTTAAGGAACGCGGAGTAAAGATTATTATGTTCACAGTCCCTGCTTTGTGATTCGTTCTTTGGGATTCTTATCGGGAAGCGCAGCAGTCTCATTGGATGATGAGTGATAATTAGATGCACAACCCTCGTCCCGTCCGGCGTTTCTCAAGCGTTCACTGTCTGTAGGACCGTGACGACGTCTATGCAGGTCCAGGTGTCACCAGCCGAAATTTAGAATCGATTCGACTTCATTACAACTTGGACGACACGTTGCAATAAATTAATTCTACTTGGTAGTATTATTATACTTTCCGGCAACTTAAGCAACGGAGGGCGTGTCGAGTTGCAAGCTCCTCATTGCAAATAATATGGGATTGTTGCATGAGTCATTAAGAACGCTAAAGAAAGAGCCACGAAAAAATGAGTGGCATCATGAGAAATCATGCTCTGCGTGTCTTGAGATATGGCTTACTACATCAGGTCGAAGATGGCCAACACGAATGAGATAACGCGAGGCTTGCGAACATGACCTCTTGCACATAGCTTCGTTGCACTTTATTCCACTATGAAACAAATAGGCTTTTGTCGTCAAGCGCAAGCATTATACTGCTTTAAAACACTGTCATTTATTTAATGTATCGTATTGGAATGACGTGCCGAAACGTGCGCTGAGAAGAACGCCTTGATCTCTAATATGATGTCTGGAATGCATCTTCGACAGGCGTATACTCCCTCCTACACTCCCCATGCCCACAAAATGATCCCAAAGTTTCATGAGATTACGACACCGGAGCCGGCCCCTCATGTTAAAGAGCCGAGATTTTAAAGATAAAGCTGCTGAAGGCATCAAGGGCATTTGAAATTGAGTAGCGGACACCAATTGCAAAGATTAGATGTACGTGTGTGTGCGTGCGTGGACGAGTGGCGAGACGAATACTGGTCGGAGTGGCGGAGCAAAGCGTGATACTTTCTGCCGACACTTGCGAACACGGCCCGTAAATTACGTGATCGCAATCGAGCATTTGAAAACAGCCTCAAAGCTAGACACATTTTGTCATGTTGTCAGTGCTGCGAACCTAATTTTAGCCTGTAAAAATGCAGATAAAAAAGAAAAAGAGCAAATGGAAGTGCAGGTGACGTCACGGCCTCCCAACTCGTCGGTGCCATCTCTTCCGTGGTCTGTCAAGCTGGAGGGCGACTTATAGTAAAAGAGGGGCCTGATGTGTGCCCCCCTCCCCTCCCCCGATTCCTAGCACTATTGGCTGGAACACCCGATTCAAAAATTTCCTGCGTTTGAGCACCAGAAAAGCTCTATTTTGTCTCTTAATTGTTCATAAACTTCGAACTATGGGACTTCCACTTTGCATTCCATTCCTATTTTGGACCAGAGATCTCCCAAGGGTGTTTCCAGTTTAGTCCATGTAGTTCGATGTACGTTGAATAAGGATTATGATCTGTGAGGTTGTTTTTTTTTTTTCTTTTTTTAGTCGTGTTTGTTTTATTGGTTGCACACTGGCAGTAATACTGTTAAATTGCATAAATGCAGGTTTTATTTATTAAAATCATCTGGTGGGCTACTTGGCTATGCATCTTGGTGAAATTAGCGCAAAGACAAGGGACGGTCTTCCTCCCTTGTCTTTGCGCTAATTATAGCAGATTTTATGCGCTGTGTACAAGCCCTCTAGTGTTTTTGTGTGCCGGATAACGTACAATACAAATATATTGTACAACTGCGAAGATCATAGCGTGTGACGTGTTACGTCATCTGGCCGGAATCCAAAGGACTCAAATGAGGACGCGTGAAATACACGTCATGTAAACATTATAGACACCTTAGGGGGGAGCTGAGGTCGTTTAGGGGTTCTGTCCCGGTTTGTGTAGGCGGTTTGTACAAAACATAAAACCCTCTAATAAAGTAAATCATGCAGAAAAAACTAACAGAAAACAAAGGAAGGTTGCCTTTTCCTTTTTTTTTTGCCACCTTTAATCGGTTCCTCGCATTTGGAATTCCTAAATGTCCTTTGCTAGTGGAAAGTTGAGGTTGTCGTGCCTTGGTCCTTGATGTTTGCTCTTTCTACATCCTTAACGTGCACCAAGACGCTTTTCGTCCATAAAGTTTAAAAATGATCGCCTCCTTCCGCACTATTGAGGCAAAGTCAGTGGTCACGCAAAATGTGAGTACAACGTCGAGCAAGATGCGATCGTAGAGGCACCGTTTCTGGCGTCCCGGACACTCCGGCATCATGACCTTGGGGACGAGAGGAAATACGGAAGAGCCGCACTGCGGCTTCTTGTGAACGGCGGCATCTAGGAAAAGCACATACATAAAAAAGGACAAAGAGCACGCGCGCTCGACAGCATCGTTAAAACCCCAAAGCTCGTTCGCTTAGCGTGTTAGAGAGGGACGCTGGGAACGTTCTAAGTTTGTTCGCGCGATGTCACCACGGTACTGACTAGATCAATTCGAGTAAGACGTGTGACTGGCCCTTGTGTTCACTCATTGAGCAGGGGTCTGATTTTGGCCTATATGAGAGCGACACGTTCTCGGCTACTCATTAAACGTGATGACACAGCTCACGCGAAATCAGTTAATGATAATTTTTTATTCTTTTGCGAGTCCCATATTTTGCCGATATTTTGGTGAGGACGTCTCACCAACATACAAATCATGAGGGAGGTCCCTTGGTCTCTGATGGGCTTGAGCTTAGTACTCGATTCTTCATCCACCGGTCGATGTCAACTTCTGTACGGTAAAGCAACTCGTGATCTGCAAACTAAGCGCGGGTTGTCAATGGCTTTTAACGAAAAATAGCAGACGATCACAGTTTTAGCCTGCGTTCGAACTTTCTTTGGCGCGGCGCTGGCTTCGCTGCAGACGACAAAATTTACTTCCGGTCAGTTAGCAGACGACGTATGGTATTTTCTTGTTTTATTATTGTCTGACCATGATGCTTTATAGCCGTCGATCCACGTTCCTCGCTTGCGTAAGTAGGCAAAACGTCTACGAACGCTAGTATCGTCTGCTCCATGAGTAGCGAATTAGATCTCGATTTTCTTCTCGCGTTAACCAAAATCGGACACCAGACGAGCACTGCGTCAGTGTTTACCTGTAATTCTGTGTCTTCCTCCGTCGTCGCACTGAGAACCAGACATGGTGATAGCGAGCCATATAACACAATCTGTGTTCGAAGAGTAGTTAGCGCGTTGTTGGTGAGAAATGTCTCTCGCCACTAGATAGATACGTATATTCGTGGCCAGTAACTGCCCACACCAGGAAAACGAGGGTTATACCCACCGGGCAATTTAGCTTGATTTGGCAGATTGCGCCGTCTTATGCTGAATGTTAGCAACTCTGAGAAAGTCGGTGGCCGCAACCAGTTGACCCTTAAGGCCGGTTCAGACACTTGTGTTTGAGTGCGTTTGACTGCGTTGCGGCGAGAACCGAAAGTGAGTCACCGGCACATCTGTGCTTCGTATGAAGCGTGGAATTCAATTCAAGGAATCTTCTTGGCACGCGATATAAGCAGCAGGGATGTCCTGGTGTCTCGCTGCCGCAACGCAGTCATACGCAGTCAAACGCAACTGCGTGAACCGGGCTTTACTCAGACTCGAACATCCGAGTGCCTTGCCGAAGTGTAACTAATTGCTCCTGTTCAAACGTTCGGTGGTTGGGAAATAAAATAGCTGTCCAGGTTGGCCACAAGCGGCGCTGACTAGCAGCCGTCCGCGAAACCTCTTGTTTAGTGACGTGGGGCTATAGGTGATATAGAAATATAAACCTGTTAATGCAAATTTATATGCATGTTTTTTATGATAGTTTTGCGCTGTACTACTTAAGGGGCCTAGGAAGGCCATGCGTGATGGGAAGGAAAATTAACCATAAAAACGAAGCTCTAAGATTAGTCTTGGTGATAACTGCAGCATGTAACCTAACGCTTAAGAGACGCCTTAGACCGCCCGCAGATATTGGTTTCTCAACTTATAGAGCTGCAATTTACTACAGAGGTGCAAACAAACAATTAAAATTAACAGTAAAAAAAACTGATCTTTAAAAAGAAGAAAAAGACATTGTTTGGTAACCTACGCCGCCACTTCACAGGCGATCCACGCAAAGAGAGAAGTGCTACCGGCAGATGGCGTAGACCGCGTGGAGGGTTTGCCGGTGGAAAGGGTTGATAGCAGACGATCTGGCAAAAAAGTCCCGAATCAGCCGTCACTCCCTTGACGCGGCGTGCGTCATCTGTTAGCAGCATCTTTCTACGTTTTTATTGTCTGCAAAGTGTAGGCGTAGTATGCCCAGAAAAAGTTTTTTTTTTTATTCTGTTGATTGCCAGTTTAATGAAGGGCTTATGACTCTTCGAATTCGAGGGTGTTTTTTCGGGTTTCTATTTACCTGCAGATTAGGTATTTTACATATATACGAGGGGCGTTCATAAAGTTCGTATTATCGGCACAAAAAAGTTGAAAAAAACGGAACAAAACAGGCATCAACATGAGCGCGCGTCCCTCTAGTTTCCGCACAGTATAAACATCGCATGCTATAGTAGCTCAGAACGCCAGTATGGAGTCGAAACAAAAATGGCACCGCCCGTCGGGGCCAAGCACATTGAGTGATCCGTTTTTTCATTTGAAGGGAAGAAATGCCAAGGATATTCATTCCAATCTGGGACCGTTGTTCGGGGACAAGACCCCAGTTTATGACACTTTGGTTAAACGGCGCGGACGATTCCAGTGTGGCCAAATAAGAGAAAAGCATTTCAAGGACGGCGAACAAGTGATAGCTGAAGTGGAGCGATTCCTGAACCCTCAAAACCAGGAGTTCTATAACAATGGCCTCCGGCATGTGGTGCATCGCTAGAAAAAGTGGGTAACTTTTGGTGACGAATATGTAGAGAAAGTCTCGACTCCTACTCGAGTTTGATTGCTGAATCTCTATTCCTTCGTGACAACAATACGAACTTCATGAACGCCCCTCGTATTTTCGGTTTTGAACAAAACAAAAAAAATTACACCATCTTCCCGAGGGGAACCATGGGGTGATGCGGAGCATCGTGTTGGTTCCGAGGAAAGAGTCAGTTGCGTGCTGACATCGAGAGATGGCGCCACCGACTGCCCTAGCGTTACCCCCTACGCGAGCCTTCGTCGCGGCTCGCGGCAGAGAAAGTTGGAACGCTCGCCGCTCGCCGTTTATTTTATTTTTTTCACACTTGAAGGAGAGGAGACAAGAGGAGGAGAGTTGCGCGTGCGCGCGCGGTGTGAGGAGAAGCCAACGCACGCGCAGTGCACGCAGCTGGTAGAGAGAGAGAGCGGAGAGAGTAACGCGCAGCTGTTGGAGAGAGGGAAGGAGGAGAGTTGCGCGTGCGTAGTTCGAGTGCCGACTACATCGCGGACGCGGGACATAGACCCGAGCAAGAGATGCTCCGCATCTAAAACTTCGCTGTATCTAGGCTTATTTGAAGATTGCAAGAGGGACGTGGGACTGCCAAATTTTCCGGGAGCATATACGCAAGTGTCCCCATGCTTGAATGCATGCATTTGACCATGATAAAAAGAACAAGGAAAGGGGCGTAGTTTCAGAAGAAAGTAGATGCCTTGTACAGTGTTCTATTGAGGCTGTGTTACGTTTCAAAACGTGAAGCTTGGGTATTTTTGTTTCAAGGAGAGCTCAAATTAGTTTTAGGTCTTTTTTTGATTTCGTGAAAACGAACTCGGGACAGCACCGCCCAGAAAATAATTTCGTGGTGCTTACGTATTGCGTCATCAGCGAAGGCCAACGCTGTACACAGATTGGAAATGAGTGCTGCGTTAGCGCTGGGCTGCCAGTCATGTTTGAGCCAACCCCTACTGTGAAATCTCATTTATATGACAAATTTATGTGTCCAATAAACACATATAAATCATACAAGATATATAAGAAGATATAAGAAGCATATAAGAACAATGTAAGAACTGTATAAGAACTATTTAAGATATATAAAGACATATAAGATCCCCATAAGCAACTTGTGAGAAGTTTCCTATAAGTTTCTTATATCGTTCTTATATGTTCTTAAATATCCTATATATTTCTTATATATATGTCGAACGGTTCTTATGTTATTATATATCTTGTATGATTAATATGTGTTTACTGGACACGAGAAATTTCTCACTAGGGAACTATGACGATGACGCAACCATTGTGTCCAATCTGGGTCCAGCGTTGGACCTCGCTGATAACGACATCTCTATCAGCACTACGACGTTGGTGCCTAGGAGGTGTTGCTCGTGCGTTACATTTCGGAATGTATCGGTGTATGCAGAAAAATTTGAACCCAAGGAATGTAAAATGAAATTTGGGGGTTTTACGTGCCAAACCGACAACTGGGTTATCTGGCACGCCCCAGCGGAGGATTGAGGATTAATTTAGACCCCCTGGGGATCTCTTTACGTGTAAGGGACAGCTCGGTTACATGGGGCCTTCTCCGCAATAAGCCTCAGTCTGATCTCGGGCACCTCGGCTGGCATTCGAGCCCGCGACCTGGGGATCCGCCGGCCGGAGCTTTTAGTCGGAGTGATGGAGGTGGCGGAACCCTAGTGAAAGGCTATTTTATGAGAAACTTTTTGTGTCCAATAAACACATATGAATGATACAATATATATGAGAACATAAAAAAAACAAATAAGGAACTTATAAGAAACTTCTCACAAGTTTCTTATATATGGTTATTATATGATTCTTATATGGTTCTTATATCTTCTTATATTTCTTGTATGATTCATATGTGTTTATTGGGCGCAAATGTCTCATACAAAAGAAATGTTTTAATAGAGAAGCCTAGAGATAACTCGACATGTCTATCTTATCAAAGTGAATGAAAAAAAAAAAAAAAACTTTATTTTGGTGGGTGGGGAGAAGGAAGTTCCGAGAGACCGACGGATACATCAACGTCATTTTAGAAGGTTGACGCTGATGGCACACGGTCGCTGGGAAGGCAACCTATGATGACACAGATTCATCTGTGATTCATGATGAACCACAGCTAAATTTGAAAAGGGCACGTCTGGAGGACAGGCTTGCTTCCTCGTTTCTTAGGATGAATAATTGCATGTCACATTCATTTAGCAGCATCGTCACTTTCACTTTAGTTGCGCTCATTTACGTGTGCTCAGCTTCGTGCCTTCACTGGTGCTTTGATTATTATCGAACGATTATTGCTTAAAGTTCATTTTGCATCAGCTTGTCGCACTATGCTAGAATTTGATTGCCTGTGCAGATATGCAGCTCTACTAATCACTATAACGCGCATTGTTAAGAAAAAAAAATTAATAAAGTGTAGGCCAAGGTTTTTTTCCATCCCTAGTGGCAGTACATATATATATTTACAGTTTGAAAAGCCCCGCGAATTGTATAGATATTTCAGTATTATATAGCTCGAGTAAAGTTAACTGACATTTTTACTGCGAATTGCGTTCGATACAAAACATTAGAAGACGTTGGTTTCCTAGTAAACATAAGCTGGGATTCTAGATTGCATATTTGTGTGTGACTGACAGTATTAATATATTTACACAATTAAGCTGTAATTTTTGATACCAAAATATTTTAAATCTTTAGATGCTACTTCAAACTTATTTCAAGAAAGGTCTGCCTGCTAGAAAAAGATCGTTTGAGATGCCGTTTTCTAGCTGTATTAGGCAAAATATTTATAAAATATGTAATTATAGGATTTTTTTAATACATTCTGCAGCCCCAGTGGGGCTATGGCAGGAGTGGGAGTTATATACAGACGGTCCAGACATCACTATGGACCACTGTCAATGGCACACAGAAATTTATCTGGTTGGAGTGACCGGATGTTTCCTGGTAACAAATTCCAGCGTTCAATGGTGTGAGGAAAAAAATTGTATTTAAACATATTAGTACGAGGTTGATAAGGTAAAATGTTTAATTCGTGGTGGCTCCTAGTTGCAGTTGGCTTGAGAAACTTTATGTAGCTATCTGAAGAGTCAAAACGTGATGAGTTAATCATGAAATACAAAGACTTTAGGCGCTTCATACCACGACGCTCAGAAACAAGTCTTAGGCCTAACACGGAAAGGTTAGAAGAAGGAGAAAAGTTTCTGTCATACCGACGACAAATAAAACGTACCGATTTCTTTTGAACTGATTCGACTTTATTTATATCAGACTGTTTGTAAAGAAACCAAATAATAGAACCATATTCGAGGATTGGGCAAATCAAAGTTTTAAAAGTTAAAAGCTACGTATCTTGAGGTGTCACAGGTAAGGTACGCCGCAAGTATCCAAGTCTTTTAAGAGATTTGTTACATGTCGTATCAATGTGCTTAGACCACGATAAATCTGGCGTGAAAAGGAGGCCAATATATTTATATTCAAAAACTCTTTCTATGCATAACCCGTCAAATGAATAATTAAATACAGAAGGTGATGAACGCCAAAAAAGGTCATAAAAACGGATTTACGAAAGTTCAGGTTTATTTGCCAGGTTTTACATCACGTACAAATATTCACAAAAGGATTGTTAAGAGTTATATGATCATCGGAGGAGTTTATCACGTGATATAGTACGTAGTCGTCAACGTAAAGTCGTATCTTAGTGCAAATATAGCGTGGCAAATCATTTATGTATAACAAGAAGAGTAGCGGTCCAAGAACTGATCCTTGTGGAACACCTGATGATACATCAACTGTACTAGATTTGGATGAGCTAAAGTAGACAAACTGTGACCGACGAGAAAGAAAACTGGATATCCAGTTGACGAGGTGATTATTATTTATAATTAGTTTAAGCTCATGTAGAAGCTTATAATGAGGAACTGTGTCGAAAGCATTTGACAGATCTTTAAATATTGCAACAACTTGATTACCGATATCAAGAGACTGACCGATATGATGAACAAATTCTGTTTGTTGTGCCATAGTACTATACTCGCGTCAAAACCCGTGTTGGAAATCGCATAAAATATTGTTAGTTTCCAGAAACGCCATAACATGCTTGTAGACAATATGTTCCAATATTTGCATGAATGTGACTTTATAGAAATTTGTCTGTAGTTTGACAGTGATTGTGAGTTGCCAGACTGGTATACGGGAATGATTTTTGCGAGTTTCCAAGATGAAGGAACTGCGGCCGTTGACTGTAATTTCTGAAAAATAACCGTGAGATACCGACTGCACCAAAGGGAGTACCGGACAATAAATGAATTAGAAATATCATGAGGACCAGGACTTTTTTTAGTATCTAACTTCAAAATCAGGTTTAGTACACCCAGAACACTCACATCTATGTCGTCAACCGCAGACTGCGAAACATGAGTAAAAGGAGGAATTTCTAAATTATCAACTGTAAATACTGACTGAAAGTATGTATTGAACGCTGTAGCGATTGTCAGCGCGTCCATGGTAGTTACGTCGTTAATTATAAAAAAGTTTGAAGTCGTGCTGCCTGGTAAAATAGATTTGCAGAATTTTTGAGGGATGCTTTTATTAAGCTTTGCAATGTAACTCGGAAATAGAAGTCTTTCCCTGAATTCGTTTTAAGTCGGAGTTCCTCCTTAGCTTGAATAAACTGAGCAGTCTTTACAAGGTCAGCGCAACGTTTTCCACACCGCAGTCTGCCGAAACATCGCGATAAATGCAATAACTCCCTTGTTATTCAAGGAGTGACAATGTTATTGTTTTAGTTTTGAGTGGCACAAGTCGCTATATACACGATTTAACCAAGTCTTAAAAAGAAATGTAACGAGTACATTCACGTCACTGGAAAAACTAAGTTGTTCAAACACTTCAAAAGAATAGGTTAATTAGTCAATTATGAACACGCCAACGGCACGGTTAAAATCAGGAAAAGTGTGGTAACAAAACGTGTTTTAGGAACAGAATAAGCGACAGAAACAAAGACTGCCATATGATATGTTATACCGTCAACGACTTCACATTCACAACGGTTTTCTAGAAAAGGTAAACTAAGAAAGACCAAATCTAAAACTGACGACTCTCTCGTGCTCTCCTGAACAATCTGCTTTAAACCAAATGACAACGAAAAGTTCAGTAACTCTCTACATATTTGAAGGTCAGGACCAGATAGCAAAAAAGACGACCACTGGAGGCCAGGTAAATTAAAATCACCCGTTAATATTAAATTGGAAGAGGACAGGTTATGCACGTGCATAAAGTCAAATAACGCGTGTAACTGATCAATGGGAGAGCCGGGAGGGCGGTAGACAACGCAAACAACTAAATATATATTTCCCACATTAAGTTTGCACCACACTGATTCAATCTGGGGAGAACCCTGTATTAGTGAATATTTAATATTGGTCTTTAAAAAGAGTGCGACGCCACCGCCACGCCCGTACTTCCTATCACCTCTAACCACGCAGAAACCAGAGGGCGTAATTTTTTTGTCATATATGCCATCATGTAACCATGTTTCAGTGACTCCAATAATACGAGCAGAGTGGGAAGAAATTAGTGACAGAAAATCAGGGAACTTATTTAATAAACTTCTGGCGTTAAAATTCATGACACAAAGGTTGTCACTTAAACCGTCTTTTAAACCGCGGCCGGGTCAACGACCATCAGTAGACGGGGCGGTGGTAGCAGCCTGGGCTTGTGTAGTCGTAACACTTAACCAGAGTGTTAATTTTATCATCCCAATTATATCGCTCAATATTAATGAACACATGATCATATCGAAGCCGGACGGTGGAGCCACTGTCGCGGAAAGAGGCCGATGCATCCCATATTTTCTTTCGAACAGAACGGACAAGAGCAGAGAAGTCTTCCCATCTACGAATATCTGAACCTTGAGCTTAGAAATATTTTTCAATACTTTAATTTTTTTTGCGGAAATCACGGAGCTTTAAAATTACGGGGCGTGAACGATCGTCGTGTTTTCGAGCTATTCTATGGTATCTTTCAATACGTGGGCAGTTAATAATCAGTTTATTCGAGAATATGTCTGATATGTTAGAAAGTAATGACTACCTAGTTTCGCATTCCCTTTCCGTGAGGCCATGCATGATTAGATTATTTCTGCGCGAACGGTTTTCCATGTCGTCATTGCTCGAGACGAGTCTGTCTACCACGCCAGACAATGACTTAACTTCTATAAGTAGATTGTCACAAGATGTACAAGGGACACTTGGCGTGGCGGAACACGACTGAAGGGCAGCCACTCGTGCTTCAAGAGCGTCAAATCGGGAGTTAAATTACTGATGGAATAATTTGATTTCAGCTATGTCCTGAGCCGTCTTTTTCTGGCCAGCCACCAATTCAGCAAACATATCCGAAACTGTGGGTTGTCTCTCGATATCTCCTGCGTCATTATCGCTCTCACCCCTCAAGTCCTCTGAAACCGAGCTGTTACTAGAACAGGACTTAAAAAATACGTTATTTTGTTTTGTTCTTTTACTGTTTTTTTGGGGGGTGGTCCTGGATTCGTTTCAACGTCTTAACTCAGGAGAAGGCCATTAATGCAATACAACCAGCTGAAAGCACAGGTAAACAAAACAACAAATACCATGATCGTAACCACGTGGGCGAGGAAATAGCAGTAAAAAGCGATTATCGGACCGTACACAATTAGCGTTCTGAAGGTAACATACCTGCGAAAGAAGCAGACAGCGGTTGAGCATACTGTCCTCGCAGCAATTGCCTCGCCCACTGAAGAGGAAAGATGTCGGTGAGGCTTTTTTATCCTTGTTAACCGACGTCACAGAACTGGGCTTTTCGATGATTGAACGATCCAGGAAGACATCACCGCAGGGGGTTACTTGCAGATTCACGGTTCGTAGGCCGTTAAGGAAACCCTGCAGACACCCTCAATTCCGCTGGCAAGCAAGTCTGTGCACGAACAAGCCGGGTCGACCACGCAACAAGGGACAGTTGACGAAGCAGGAAGGGCCGGCAGCAGCTGGTAACCGTGCGCTGCGATAGCATTGAACACAGGAGCAGCGAGGGACACGAATAACTTTCGAAAGAAGCAAACAGCGATTGAGCATACTGTCATACTGTCCTCGCTGCTATTGCCTCGCCCACTGAAGAGGAAACATGTCGGTGAAGCTTTTCTATTCTTGTTAACCGACGTCACAGAACTGGGCTTTTCGATGATTGGACGATCCAGGAAGACATCACCGAAGGGGGTGACTTGCAGATTCACGGTTTGTAGGCCCTTAAGGAAATCATGAACACCCTCAATTCCGCTGGCAAGGAAGTCCGTGCACGAACAAGCCGGGTCGACCACGTAACAAGCGACAGTTGACGAGGCAGGAAGGGCCGGTAGCAGCTGGTAACCGTGCGCCGCGGTAGCATTGAACACAGGAACAGTGAGGGACACGAAGAACTGCGAAAGAAGCAGACAGCGGTTGAGCATACTGTCCTCACTGCTATTGCCTCGCCCCGTTCAATTTCGCGGTTATTTTGTGCTATTTGTGTTTTTTTCAATGCGCTTTTAGGGTTTACAGTGCTTTAAATAGAAGGGTGATCGCTGGCCGAGTAGGCGAGCGCGAACCAGCTCGGAGCACGTGGAGCGAAAGCTCGTGCTGCAGAACCCAGGATTCTGGGTTCAATCCTCACCCCTGCCCGTTTTGATCTGGATGAGCATCGTACCTGCGTGCGTTCGGGTATCACTACTGCGTGGTGCACGTTAAAGTCCCCAAACTAGCGGTTGTACTGCACTGGCCAAATTTCTCATCTACAGCTGGGAGACTCGTCGCCCGTTGAGAAAGACCATGTTCCAGGCTGTATAAACATACACACAACCCAATTGTTTTGCATTAGATAAAAAGGGCCTAAAATGCACACGTATATAAAGAAGTACAACTGCGAGAAAGTAATGCAATTTATATAGGGAATATTCAATCCGACGCTAAATTAGCAAAGGTAATGAGAAAACATCTGGTTAAAAAAAAACGGATGATATATTTACAAAACAATTCTGGAAACTTTCTGGATTCTGGATTAACTCGGTTCACATTCCAGGTGTAAAAGAGTTTTTGTTTAATAGTGACGCATGCCAACTTGAAAATAATGATCCACATGTTTAGAAATGCATTGAGAAGTAAGTAATATATTGTTTTAAGTGATGCGTCAGAATCGCTAAAATGGTGGCGGCGGCATCTATTGGACCCGATCTCAAACTCGAATCTCCAAGTGCCTTTCCAAGCTATGACTTAGCGCTCGTGTCTAATTTTTTGGTGGTTCGGCGTTCACAAATTTGCCCAATTTGGCCACAAGCTGTGCTGACTAGCAGCCGATTGAGGCGCCTCCCCTTTAGTGCAATGGGGCTATAAGTAGGAAAAATAGCGGGGCTATCTATATAACAAGAATGCGTAGACATTAAAGGAATATTGAAACACAGACTGGTTCATGCAAAGATAACAGCATCTATTTTATTATAGTTTTTTGTGCTGCATTATCTAAGGTATCTAGAAATTCCAAATCTATGGGAAGGAAATGACACCATAAAAAGGAAACTGTAATATTAGTTTTGGTGATAACTACAATACGTAGACTAACGCTTCTAAGGCGCTTTACATTGCCCACAAAAATCGGGTTCTCAACGTATTGAGCTACAATTTACAACAGCAGTGCAAGCAGGTATTAAAAGTTTCCAGTAAAAAAAAAATTTTTCATTTTTTAAAAGAATAATCAAACTGCTCTGGCTAATCTACACCGCCCCCTCGCAGACTCTCAACATATAGAGAGAAGCGCTGCCAACAGATGGTGCACACCGCGTCGAGGGAGCGCCGGTCGATTCGGCGGGGTGATAGCAGAGGACCAAGCAAAATAACCCGACTCGGCCGAAACTCCATCCACGCCGTGTGCGCCATCTGTCAGCAACACTTCTCTCTACATTTTGACTGTCTGCAAGGTGGTGGCATAAATTACCCAGAACAACTGCTTTTTTTTTTCTTGTAGATTGTCGGTTTCTTGGGGGGGGGGGGGGGGGGGAAGTTATGTCTCTTCAAATTCGAGTATGTTTTTTCGGGTCCATATTTTTCCACAGAATTGGTCTCTTATGTATCTATTTTGGGTGTCGAACAAAAGAAAATCTGCGCTTTATCTGGACTTTTTTTTAGAAAACAGGATAGCCGTTGGACTACCAAATCTTTGCGGACCATATACGCAAGTAACAAAATGCTTGAATGCGTTCATGTCCCCATGATAAAAGAAACTAGATAAGAGGTGTAGTTTCCGAAGAAAGAAAAGGCCTCGCGCAGTGTACAGCGGAGGCCTTGTTCCGTTTCAATACAAAATAAAGCTCTAAAGATTTTTTTTTTTTTTTTCGTGAAGCTTGGTTTTTTTTTTTTAAGGGCACCTCAAATTTTGTTTTTGGCCATCTTTTATTTTGATCAAACGGACTGGCGGGCTACTTTTCGGAACGTATTGGTGTATGCCGAAAACACAGAACCCTAATATTATGAAGTCAAATTTTGGGGTTTTACGTGTGAAGCCAACGTAGGGCTTCTGGCACGCCTCAGCGGAGGACCGAGGGTTAATATAGACCACCTGGGAATCTCTTCACGTGAAAGAGATAGCTTGGTTACACGGCGTCTTCCTGCAATAAGCCTCAGTCAGATTGCGGGCACTTCGTCTAGGATTCGAACCCGCCACCTGGGTATCCGGAGGCCGGCGCTTTGACTCGGAGCCACCGAGGTGGCGGAAGCTTAGGAATAACTCGTTTGTGTAATGTGGTTTAATAGAGGCAAATGAAAATGCTTTTTTGGGGGGAGTTCCGAAAGACCGCCAGATACATCAAAGTATTTTAGAAGGTAGACGCTGACGGCACACTGTCGCTGACGGCACACTGTCGCTGGGAAGGCAACCTGTGTTGACAAGGATTATTTTGTGATTCATGATTAATCACCGCAAAATTTGAAAAGGGCCTGTCTGGAGGACATGCTTGCTTTCTCGTTGCTCAGGATGAATAATTGCATGTCACATTCATATAGCAGCATCATCACTTTAACTTCCACATGCGCTCATTTGCGTACGCTCAGCTTCGCGCCTTCACTTGTGCTTCTATTGTTATTTAGCGATTACTGCGTAAAGTAGATTTTGCATCAGTTCGTTGCACCATGCTAGAATCTTATAGCCGGTGCAGATACGCAGCTCTAGTAGTGACTAGAAAGCCATCGCTAAGAAAAATATTAATAAATAATGTGTAGTTTAAGCTTTTTGCCAATTTCTAGTGAGAGACCATTTGTATTTTACACTATGAAAGGCCCCAACAATTCTGTAGATATGTCACCATTGTCAAGCTACCATAACGTTAACCAAAGATTTTACCGCTTGTTACGTTCTATGCAAAACATTCGAAGATGTCGGTCTCCTAGTAAAAGTACGCTGGCTGTCTACAATGCAAATACTGTGGGTGACTGACAGTATGAATATATTTACGCCATTAAGCTGTGATTTTTGATATCGCATTATTTCCAATCAAATAATCCTTCAAACTGATCAAAAGAAATGTCTGCCGGCTGAAAAACCAAAATTGTTTGAGATGCCATTTTTAGCTGTATATGGCAAAAATAATTTTGTTTTGTAAATATAGGGTTTGTTTGGCCCTGTACTATTGCGCAATTCTTTTCCGCCATCTTTTTTTTTCAATACCGTTTTCGGGCTTAGAGCATTCGATAGAATAGGGTCCAACATGCACACGTATATAAAAAAGTATAACTGCGAACGAATAAAGCAATCTTGATTGGAAATAATCAACCCTGAGTTACATTAGCAAAGGTAACTATGTTACGCCTCTTAAAAAAAACAAAAAAAAAACTGAGGTATATTTAATAAAAATTTTCAAAGGATTCTGGATTTTGGATTTACTCGATTGACGTTCTAGGTGTAAAAAATGTGTTTAATTATGAGGCATATTGACCTTAAAGCAATGATCCACTTGTTTAGAAATGCATTGAAAACCAAGGAATGTACCCTTTTTAGTGATGCGTTAGACTCATTTTGTGAAAATGCATGAATCCCTACTAAAATATCTTCGTAGACCAACTCAACTTTCTGACGTCACGCCACTGCGGTGGTGCTGCTGTCGGCTCTGCGCATGCGCGGATGGTCGCCTCATCGGAATCCGGTTTCTGCGCACGCACAATTTCTACACCGGGTGTAGGCAAACGCGGGCTTGTTTACAAACAGAGAGTTCGTCGATTCAGAAATCATTGGGTAAAGCCACATTTCAGCAAATATGCAGTGCAACTAATTCTAGGAGTCATCATAGTCAATCCGACACTCCAAGCATACAAGGCGACATCACGCTCCCCCCTTCGCTCCGACCATGCGGAAGGTCACATCAGACACTACGAGCGATGAATTGTCTCCGGTGGTTTGTGGAGTCCACTGCGGTTCATCAAAAGCGGAAACGGAGTATAAAATTTGTGCAGCATGTTCAGGTGTCCTCTGTTTCAAGTGCTGTGAGTTATTTTCGTGTTCATGTCCGGCAGACGTACAGTCGGCACTGAAGCGGGTTTCACAATTCATAAACTGCCGGAGGGGGCAAATAGCCATACGCGGCCGCTTTGGTGTCGCAAAAAAGCAATGATTAGAATGGTAGTCTGGCGGGTCTTACCTTTCCCGCTATATTTGTGCGACTCCAGCTCCTGGTGTCAGCTTTTCGACAGCCGAGAAATCGCTCGTATGCACTACACTTTTTAGTGCTGTCTACATGGTGAGGTATGCTGCTGTAAACGTTTCAATCATGCGAGAAACGAGACTGTGCTGTACAACACAAGTGTGACCCACCTCTCCGACTGCACTGCATGTAAAAGTGGGTGTAGTAATTTAAGAATGGAAGAGTAAGTGTTAAATAAGCAATAACCATGATGCTGACCGTGCTTTAATATAATAAAGTAACAAATGTGCTGGTATTTCGTGCACTTACGAATTAATAAACTATCACAAGTTTGCAGTGTTAATTTTTTTTAGATGTGGATGAGCCAGAAAGGAAATGAACATAGGACAAGGTGAACCTCAGGAGACGCACAAATAAAAAATGGCAGTTGGGAGACATCTATTCACAAGAACCCAAAGAAAACTTATAATTTAGGGTTACGTTTTAGGCATCTGGTTTTAATAACATATTTTCACTACAGTGGTTTGCTGCCATTCTTGTAGAATATATTTTAGATCAAAATCTATATAAGAAAATCCTACAGTTTCTGGCTTTAGTAGTGGAGAATTGGCATTCATTCTACTGTAATTACATAAAGTGACATCTCGTAAAGCCACTGATCTGCAGGATGGAGCAGACAACTTTTTTTTTTTTTGAGCATCGAAAGTGCTCATATAAGCTTCCGGATATATTCCGAAGTGAGGTGCCGAAAAGACAACGTCAATAAATGTTCGGTTACCAATATTCTTGAGGTTATGGGATAAATTAAGAGTGTAGTGTATAATAGCCGGCCTTTGGTTTATGTTTTTTTTCTAGGCATATGCGTGGTGTCGTTTCCCCTTTCTTTGATTTGTTTAAGGAGGCTTTCAGCGACTGAGGTTAACAGATGTGATGGGTAGCCCGCTCTCTGTATCCTGGATACTCGTGTTGTCAAGCTTACTTAGACTCAATGTTGTAGGACTTTAAAATAATGTTTTTGAAGCAATGACTCATTATACAACCTTTTACCAACTTAGAATGATCTGAAACATAATTAAGGAATGTTTTCTCCCCTTAGGCTCATATGACCAGCATACATGGAATGGCGAAAGAAGCAATCTAAGGTCCAGAAGGCTTAAATATTCTTGCACACGAAGCACAGGTGTTATCTTTACATGGGTCTTATCTAGGCATTCACTGCCGTGACTGGAGATTCTCAGCCAACTTCAAAAACTGCTTCGTCATCAGCAAGACTCATCGCTCGCACACAAGAGAAATCATCGAAGCAGCGAGTATCAAGAAACAGACTGACACGCGTGTTTGTAATTCTTCTGTATCACTTTCCGAGGAGTTGTGACACCTTGACTCTACTCGAAGGCAACAAGTGCGTTAGATTATGAAATCAGAAGTGGACGAAATACCACGCCAAAAAGGAGGCGTCTTACTTAGCAGTAGAAAGAAAACAACGAGGTGTGATAACAATTTTTTCTTTCTTTCCTTTTTTTTCTCTTTCTTGATGTTTTCTCTTTTTTATCAGTTTAAAGTACGAAGACAAAAATACAAATCAGAGTTGATAGTCATCGCGACGTGAGAGGTTCCTTTTTGATGGTGTGGGTTTGTTCTGAGTGTGTGAGTCATGTTTTGCGCTGTTACATTAAAGTCTAAAATAAGAGCTAAAGGAAGATGAGGCAATAGTGCTTATGAACGTTTCCGGGAATTAGGTTCTTGCTATAAGACGCCCCCGCAGTCTCATCACTGGGTCAAAAACGGGCTACACTTGACCCTGTTACATATTTGTGTCTACCAAAAACCTCTAAAAAATTATGTGTCCAATATTTTACTATCATTTTAGAATGCCTAGAACATAATACCGAAGCAGTGTATGCATTTCCGAGTGAGATTTTGAATCATCTAAAGAATGACCTGCGCAAACTAAGGGACTTTCTTTTTTTACTTTCTCGACGAAGCAGGCTTACAGCCAAATACAAATTAACTTTCTAAACCTTTGTATTAAATATGAAGTCTTCTATAAAGTATTAATGATAAAGCCGCAGCTTCATATTAACAATAAAGTCGGAGCTTCCCACGGTAGAGTCTCTGCAATAATATTGGAAGAATCGTCGTACGTTTGGTAGCAAAAGTCAGACATAAAATTTCGTACCATGACCGAATAACCACCCCGCTACACCACTTTGCATGGGTGCAAAACAACATCAAGGGTGTAAACATTATTTGGGTAACAAATGTCATCTTGCAGGAAAAGAGAGCCGAACTAACTTCAAGATACAAGACACCAATCATCATAAGTTGTACGCGGGGGTTTTACCGCTTCACGTAAATTTCAATTTCGGCGCTTCGTGTCTCGTAAACAAAGTACGCGGTGACTCAAGTATTTCAAGTGTCAAAAAAGTCAGAGAGCCACATTTACTTTAACAATGAGGCTCCCAAAGAGATTTTATCACTAAAATATTTTTGATAAGTTTTTTCTCGCGAGGCGCGACAAACTGCCTGCAAAATGCAGAAAAAAATAAACCGGTTTCTTTTCATCAGCTTTGTAGCCACTTAATACAACGACAAACTAATGCACATATCCCACGTGAAATACCTCAGCTTCAAGGAGGTATCATTCCGCGCGATGTCGAAAATGCCCAACTTCGAAAAATATTTTCTCGATTAAAAAATATTGCTGAGATTAAACTTTGTAGATCATAAGTTGTAAAGGCCGATTCTTTTTCGAGTGGGCTTACATAATTTTACTGCGAGCACCTCGATGCAAAGTTTGCAGCTCAATTGTCACTAGAGTGCCGTTTTTCCTTACTTCATGTTTTAATATCAGATAAATCGTTTATTTTAAACGTGTGAAGGTATTTTAAGCTTAACTGTACTTGCAATACCGAATACAAATAATACTAGTGAGGTCATAGAAAAAAGTAAATTTAAACATTATTAGCCTAATATATATACTATTGTAGCTTCTTCATTGAATGAAAATAATACAAAAACACATTTATTAAGTTAAATTTGTACTCGTATTGTGCACGAATGCAAGTAAATTCAAATAGAAATATTTGCAAATGCTAAAAAATCATTCATATCTTTTTAAATGTTACTTATACGGTATGTCTCGCGATTTCCTAGGAACTTCAAACAGTGCTTATGGGGGAAAACTTTCACCAAAAATATTTTCGAAAGCGACTACACAGCTTAGTGTGAACCACTGTGAATTTGTTCGAAACAATCGGCAAGGGACGAACATCACGCCCGGGATATTGAGTATCCCACCTACAACTTCCCATTTCCCAGCTCGTTGCTGGGGAGTATTCACAGCACGGGCGAGAATGTTCCATGTTGCATTGGTTCTCTCGGTGCACGATTACAATGCGGTGAAGGATTCATTAATATTTTTTTTCTTTGCCACAAGGCAGGAAAACACCAACGTAATCAACAAAATAACTCAGATGACAACCGTATTCCAGCTGAAGCACTATGAAGATGTTCGCACGCGCATTTCCCCCGCACAGCACGTGCGAAGAGCATACTTACCGAAAAAATAAATCAAGAAACCGCACTCCAGATTTCCCGGCATTGATTGTGCCATGTACCGCGGATCACATATTGTTTCATTGCAGAGGATCTTCCGACATTGATACTACAGAAAGAATAATCCCGACCGCTGGGGAGCCGGGAAGCTGGGAAGCGTCCCGGCTCCGCCGCTTACGTGTAGGGAAAAGTAGAGTATGTTCAATGTTGCTAGTAGAGAGTCGCTCGCAGGAACTTAAGGGACAAGTGTCATCAATAAATGAAATAACTGCGCAGAATTGATGTTTGTTCTATAATATATGTTGCCTAACAATTGAGAAATGGCTATTTACTCGGTCTTCTAATTTCCAGTTAAGTCGAAGACTATAAAAATCGCCGTAGTTCCCATTTAAGACTTTATGATATGTCGTGTTTCGGTGACTAACAGGGAATCACTATCGAAATTTGGCACGTGCCATTTAAGCCCTTTTTTGAAGGTTGAATACAAACCTGAGGACGCAAAAAAAGCACGCACAAGTATTATGTACTATTGCGCGAGAAAACCACCCCCCTGTTTGTGAGGGGTACGATGACACTACAAGAAGAAATGGCGTCCTGTGATGGTACTAAATACTTACCTGCCTAAAGATATACATCAGAAAACCTAGTGGTGAATTAAGGTCAAGCTTAGATAGACATATATGCTCTATCAAACGTAAAATACGGCTGCCTGTTTATGGTAGCAAGAGTATAATCGGAAACACACTCCTTCAGTTCGCATGATTTTTTTGTGTTATTGACTATGGGTGAAACGCAAAGGTCGAACCAATTAATACACCATTTTCTCACTTCAAAAGTGCTCTCAGTTAAAACACTTGGTTAATGTATACTAACAAACTGTATCGCCTTAAAATGCAACTCAAGCTTATGTAATTAATGCCTATTCTAGTCTATTTATAAAAACTATAAGGGTCACCAGGCACACAAATGCCCATGCGAAACTTAAGCATTTTTTTTTTCATTTGTAAAACAAAGCGCAGCATTTCTGCACTTGTTGCAACTCTCCTTTGCTATGACTCGTGCTGTGCTGTCTGCTTCGTGTACTTTTTTTTGTTATTATCATATTTAATGATTTCAATGTTGCATTTACATTTGTATTCAGTACTAGTTGTTCAGTTTACAGATGTTGTATATAACTTTTAAGTTCAACTATTGTTTGCTTGGCTTAATTCCAGATGGAGAGGCTCGGTTGGCTTTAAACATGCTTGATGATACGGTGTTCTTTAAGTCTGTCACTGTAGCAACAGTCGATGGCACATTTCTAACCGTATTAACCGCAAGGACATGTGTGTGCTGGATAAGATTTTGGCCATTTTTTGTTTGTATCTTGATCTCTAAAGCTTAAAAGGAGATTCATATATTCCGCAAAAATATACATTTATTGGTTCGCAAGACATATACAAATTACGCCATAGTAGGAAACATTCGTATCACTCGGAGTACGAGACAAACCAGTAAGGATCGCTTTATGGTATGTTTTGTAGAATACACTCACTGCTCCATTGGATTTCCGAAATTCTTCTGAGACTATTTAGATGACGGGATTTCGTTTCGTCCGTTTGAGGCACTCATCTGTTAAAGTACTAAGAAAACCAAAATTAAAAGGATTTCAGGATCAGTTATGCCGAATCGTAGAAATGCGATCACAATAAATGTATTAGGCTTTCTCGGAGCAAGGTTGTTTTATTCAATTTATAAACATTTCTGAGTTAAGTCATTGATATTACTTGAAATATTTCATACCAGTAAAAGTATCACTTTAAACACAGTTGCTCTAGTCTATTGAGTTTGCGGCTTCTATAACTATATGAGAAAACTAACATTCTATTTCTTTTTTTTTGTATTTTGCAACTAAGAAAATGCTGACTATTACTCATGTTAACAAAAGAAAACGCGGCAATATGTGTGCTCACAAAAAAGTGCGGAAATCAAAAAAAATTAGGCACATCAGATTATTACAAAATAAATTAATTTGTGAAAACATTTTAAACAACTCACAAGCTGAGGTCATCCCGGTTTATTTTGTTTTCTTATTTTTCTACATGTGAAACAAATGTATTGTGCACTGGTCTTAATATTGTGGTTTCTGTGCCTAGTTGCCGATGTGTATACAATGCCACATAAATTGTTTCAGAACTAAGTAATTTTAAAACCCAAACTCAAAAAACCCATAAAACCCGACGGTCTATCACGCGATCGTCGTCCTTGCGTACAATTTTAATATGCAATTGTCAATGACTGCAACTGAACTAATCGAATGGCCTTTCTACAGCGACAATACAAAGCGCTGGACATGACAAAGTTATGTGCAGAGCTCTTACACAGCACAGAGCTCTCAAAGAGAGTTCATCTGATTGCGATTCCCTCGACCAACAAGTACATGAACACTTGCTAGAGCTTAAAATGTTATAAACTCATGCAAAGTGCTGGCAAGAACGCGAAACCTACACCTCTAGTTTTTTAACAGCCTATTGACATCGGTACGTCAAACATTATACAAGATATTCAGCAAGATTAAAAACAATACAATGCATTTAATGAAGTTGTAAAAATTCCTGGAAAATCTTGGCAACCGACCTGTCGCACCAGCCAAGTATTTTTTACAATTCTAGTAAGGAAGTCAACAAAACATTTTTGCCATGTGCCGAAGTGGTTAATTAACACAAGTTAATTAGCATTCTAGCTATCATCTAAATAGTAACTTGTGCTAAAAACCATCAATACAAAGGTTGTAGAGCATGTCGAGGATAGTCCCACTTTGTCTTTTCCCCGCAGGTAGCCTTAAGCGTGTTTATATTTTAGCGTTAACAGAAACGCTGATGGCTAGCTGGTAGTCACGTCGGACTTCTTAAATCTAGCGTGTTTTCTTTAAAGTTCGAAAACCTTATACATACAAAGGGCTATCCTGATGGAAACGACACGATAGAGTGTTATCCAACGTTTAGTTTACTCAGTTATTTTCCGCCTCATCACTTGTCATTCGTGACATTTTGGTGGAGGTGCGGGGTACGCACTCTATGTTTATCAACCGTACCCCTCCGAGGACCCGTTCGGCAAGTCCCACTCCAAGTCGTCGACTCGTGGAAGAGGCAGGGCCTCGGGCAAGCCAGCGTCTGCAAGGACAACGCCCTGAGTTTGGATCACTACCGGACAAAACAAAGAAGCAACCGAAGCCGACGATGAACTCCACGGCCCAGTCGACGGAAAACCGCCAAGCAGCACCGTCCTACGTCTTCCTGCCTGTGGTTCCCCGTGTGCCGACGCCATTTCACGGGGAGATCTACGAGGACGTTGAAGATTGGCTACAGCATTACGAACGAGTGGCCCGCCATAACCAGTGGACACCGGAGCAGTGCCTTCAGAACGTCTACTTCGCTCTGGAAGGCACTGCACGCACCTGGTTTGAGAACCACGAAGCCTCCATTTTGTCGTGGCAAGATTTCCAGGTGGCGCTTCGACGTACTTTCGCCAGCCAGCAGCGACGTCAGCGGGCCGAAGAACTTCTTCAAGCAAGAAGCCAAGGGCCAAACGAGAGCGTCACAAGTTTCGTCGAGGACGTTCTCCGCCTCATGACCCGCGCCGACCCAAACGCTCCTGACGAGAAGAAGCTGCGGTTCCTGATGCGAGGGGTGAAAGAGACCATCTTCGGAGGCCTTGTGAGGAATCCGCCTATCACCGTCCAAGACTTCATCACGGAGGCAACAAACATCGAACGTGCCCTTCAAGCACGGGCCTCCCATTACCAGCGACTTCCCGGCGTCGCTGCAATCTCGACTTCCAGCTGCGCAAGCCCGGACCTCCGCGAGATTATCCGGGACGTTGTGCGGGTGGAAATCAGGAAGCTGCTACCTGCTGCCACAAGCCCGGTTACGCCCTCAGTCGCCGAGATTGTCCGAGAAGAACTTCAGCAGGCGCTGCAGCCAGAAGTTCTCATCAGCGCCGCTCCTGAACCACCGAAGCTAAGCTACGCCGCAGCTACCCGACGACCGCCGCCCCCCGCTCACCCGTATAGGGCACCACCCCGACGTGAACCTCCAGCGCCGCAGTCTTCCTGACGCCAGGAAGGTCCGGCGCACGCCCACCCAGAAGAAGCAGCGCCACGAAAGACCGACGTGTGGAGGACGGCCGATCGACGCCCATTGTGTTATCACTGCGGTGAAGCCGGCCACATTTACCGTCGATGCCCCTACCGACAACTGGGGCTGCGCGGGTTCCACCCGAACGACCCGCGCCCAAGGTACGACGAACGCCCTCGCGACATCGAGGAGTACCTCCGACGCTCGCCCTCCCCAGTGACGTCTCTCCGCCGTGTAGCCCGCTCACCATCGCCACGACGTTCAGCGTCCCCAGCGCCCCGACCCCGCCGAGAGAGTCTGTCTCCCCTGCGTCGCCGGGAAAACTAAGTGCGGCAACGCCTGGAGGTGACGTTGCCGAAAACGACGGAAGCAAACAGCCTCCAAAAACGCCGGAGCGCTCCCACACTCCTGACGCTCCGCATCGCACCGACGCCCATGCAACGGTGTCCAACAACCTAAACGTTGTTATCGACGGCCTCGACGCATCGGCCCTCGTGGACACCGGAGCAGACTACTCAGTCTTGAGTGGGAGGCTCACTCGCTGCCTTCGGAAAGTTACGACGTCGTGGGACGGACCGCAGATACGAACCGCCGGCGGACATCTCATCACACCTGTTGGCAGGTGCACCGCTCGCGTTGAGATCCACGGCGAAACCTGCCCTGTGAAGTTCGTCATTCTGCAAGACTGTTCGAGGGACGTCATTCTCGGAATGGACTTCTTGTATGAATACGGCGCCGTCATCGACCTTGGTGAGAACAGATTGACGCTGCGCAAGCCTGTTCTGCCTTCAGAGAAACCCCAAACAGCGTCAGCCGCCGTGCGAGTCGCTGCCGACCACGTGAACCTGCCGCCGCGGTCAAGTGTTGTCGTACCCGTCGTGACCGATGCAGCTACCTGCGGCGAAGTTGTTCTGGAAGGCAACCTCCAATTGCTTCTTGGAAGAGGAATAGGCGTCGCACGAGGAGTAACTGAACTTCAGGATGGCCGCACTGTGGTCCTCGTGACGAACTTCCGGAATGAAACGCAACACCTCACAAAAGGTGCAGCCGTTGGTCACGTCGAGGAACTCCGAAACTCCGCCGAAATCGCCGCCATTACTGACGAATCCTCGCCACCTCAGCAAGACAGTACGTCGCCAGCGCAGCTCGACATCGACCCTAAGCTTTCGGTCCCGAGACGACGGCAGCTGATTAACCTTCTCGCCGAATACCGTCACTGCTTTGCGACTTCGTCGAAGGTGCGCCAAACAGCCGTTGCGAAGCACCGCATCATTACCGAGGACGACGCGCGCCCTGTGCATCGATCACCGTACAGAGTCTCCGTTAAAGAAAGGGAGGTGATCCAGGAGCAAGTTCAAGAGATGCTGAACGACGACATAATCCAGCCATCAAGCAGTCCATGGGCGTCTCCAGTCGTACTGGTTAAGAAGAAGGACGGAACGCTTAGGTTCTGCGTGGACTACCGACAGCTGAAAGCGGTGACGAAGAAAGACGTCTATCCACTCCCCCGTATCGACGACACTTTAGACCGGTTGCGCCACTCCCGATACTTTTCATCGATGGACCTGAAGAGCGGCTACTGGCAGATCGAGGTCGACGAACGGGACCGAGAGAAGACAGCTTTCGTCACGCCGGATGGACTGTACGAGTTCAAGGTGATGCCCTTCGGACTGTGCACAGCGCCAGCAACTTTCCAGCGTGTAATGGACACAGTACTGGCAGGACTGAAGTGGCAGAGCTGTCTCGTCTACCTCGACGACGTCGTAGTGTTTTCCGGCGACTTCGACGAGCACTTGCGACGACTCCGAGCTGTTCTCCAAGCCATACGGACCGCCGGACTCACCCTGAAGCCGTCAAAGTGTCGGTTCGCCTATGACGAACTGAAGTTCCTAGGTCACGTGGTTAGTAACGAAGGCGTCCGCCCCGACCCAGAGAAGACTCGCGCCGTCGCAGCATTTCCAGCGCCGAGAGACAAGAAGGCCGTGCGAAGGTTCCTTGGACTATGCGCCTACTATCGGCGCTTCGTTCGGGATTTCGCAAGGATTTCCGCACCGCTAACAAACCTCACAAAGGACGCCGAGAAGTTCGAATGGGCCGAAGAGCAGCAGCAGGCATTCAATGAACTGAAGCGACGACTGCAAACTCCTCCTGTTCTTGGACACTTCGATCAGGATGCGCAAACCGAAATTCACACGGACGCAAGTAACGCTGGACTTGGCGCAGTACTGGTTCAAGTGCAAGAAGGCACCGAGCGAGTTATCGCCTACGCGAGTCGGACACTGTCCAAGGCGGAGAAAAATTACTCCACGACCGAGAAAGAATGCCTTGCGGTCGTATGGGCAATCACGAAGTTTCGTCCGTACTTGTACGGGAGCCCGTTCCGTGTAGTCACCGACCATCACTCGCTCTGCTGGCTTGCGAACCTCAAGGACCCGTCAGGACGCCTCGCTCGATGGAGCCTCCGATTGCAGGAGTTCAACATGACTGTGGTCTACAAGTCAGGCCGCAAGCACAGCGACGCCGACTGCCTGTCCAGAGCCCCCGTCGAAACGCCTTCCGGCACCAGCGACGACGATGACGATGAGTGCTTCCTAGGCGCAGTGAATACCGACGACATCTCACGACGTCAACGAGACGATCCTGAGTTGCGCGCGCTAATCGAGCACCTCGAAGGACGAGGGGGGACTGTCCCCCGTGTCTTCTCGAGAACCCTGCCAACCTTCGTCCTCCGACAAGGTGTTCTTTACAAAGAGAACTTCGGGGGCAACAACACACCGTGGTTGCTGGTAATCCCGACCGACCTTCGGGAGGAGATCTTTCAAGCATGTCACGACGACCTGACGTCCGGACACCTCGGTTACAGCCGAACACTGGCCCGTATTCGTGAAAAGTATTACTGGCCAAAGCTCCCCAAGGACGTCCACCTCTACACCCGATCGTGCCACGAGTGCCAGCGACGTAAGAAACCACCGACGAAGCCGTCAGGACTTCTGCATCCGATTTCTCCCCCGTCCACGCCGTTCCAGCAGATCGGAATCGATTTACTTGGCCCTTTCCCGCCGTCAACATCGGGAAACCGCTGGATAATCGTCGCCACCGATTATCTCACACGTTACGCCGAGACGAAGGCCCTCCCATCAGGTACGGCTGTTGAAGTCGCTAAGTTCTTCATCGAGTCCATTGTCCTCCGGCACGGCGCCCCTGAAGTCCTCATCACAGACCGCGGATCTTCGTTCATGGCCCAGCTGACGCAAGACATCCTTCGTCTCAGTGGCACCGGTCACCGTCGAACCACTGCGTACCACCCGCAGACAAATGGACTAACAGAACGGCTAAACAAAACTATCGCCGACATGATCGCCATGTATGTCGACGTGGAGCACAAGACATGGGACGAGGTATTGCCGTACGTCACTTTTGCCTACAACACGGCCGTGCAAGAGACCACCGGGGTTACACCCTTTCAACTGGTTCATGGTCGCAAAGTGACAACAATGCTGGACGCGATGTTACCCCACGAACCGGCTGTCGACAGAAGCGACGACGCCCAGGTGGTTGCCCAACGGGCAGAAGAAGTCCGCCAGCTCGCTCGACTCCGAATTCAAGATCAACAACGTGTCGACGCTACCCGGTACAGCCTTCGCCGGATCGACGTTCGCTTCAAGCCCGGAGACCGTGTGTGGGTTTGGACCCCGATACGACGACGCGGTCTCAGCGAGAAACTCCTAAAACGGTACTTTGGACCCTACAAGGTACTTCGTCGACTTGGAGATCTGAACTACGAGGTGATGCCCGACGGAACACGGACTTCATCACGCCGCCCTCCACGACCAGAAGTCGTCCACGTCGTGCGCATGAAGCCATACTACGCTCGATAGGACTGTGGACCTTATGTGTTCCAAATGACTCTTTAGCTTAACGTCCCTTTTGTTTGTTTTGTTTTGTGTTGCATCGGGGCGATGCACTTTTTAAAGGGGAGAGTAATGCCGCGAGCGCAGCTGACCAAGCAGGCAGCGCGCTCGTGGCCTAACGGTTATCGCGCGTGCCTCCCACGCGAAAAGCCAGGGTTCGATCCCTGGGAGCGACGCATCTTCTGTTATTCCTGCAATCTAGTTTTCTGGTAAATTCGAGAATCCTGTTGCGTGTTCGAGGTCCGAATGCTATACGCGCCGAACATTCTACGCTGATTATTCCAGAAGCTTACGCATGTACATAAGGGGCTCCGCGTGGCGAACCGGAGTCAGTTTCGCCCCAGCGTTCGACTCTGCTCTTTCGCCGACTTCGACGCCCGCGACGCTCTACTGTTATCTTTTGTTTCCTTCTTTATTTTCGGCACAAGTTCGCCCAATTAAACGTTTAGTTTACTCAGTTATTTTCCGCCTCATCACTTGTCATTCGTGACAATATTAATGTAACAATTCTTTTCTTGGTAACGCTAACTGTCACACGCTAAGTTTGTGGGAAGTAACTTCTGTATCACTTTATTGTTTTCTGTATAAAAAAAGTAGCAATGTTCTTTTGTATTTAATTTTCTAATCTTTCTAATTACAGTTACATTGAGGAGCATAATATGATGCATACCTTATATCTAGATTGTCATGGATAGACACCGACCAAAACGATTACGCATTTCGGGTTATGGATGACGAGTGCCAATGACAAAGCGCAGCTGGCAATGCAGAGAAAACACTGACAAAAGATAAACGAGGAGAATATTTTTTTCAACTCCCTCCAAAAGTTGTGCGTACAGTGAGGCACAGTGGTGGAGAAAGGCAACCTCGGAGGCAATGGCTTTGTGTATCGTTAAGGTCTTAACCAGGAACAAATCCTTGTGTGTGCAAGCCATTCCACCGAGTGTGCCAGTTGAAAGCTTGTTCATCGATGTAAATGGACGTGCTTGCCTTCAGTAAAGTAAAACTTTTGGACAGAAATTTAGAAAAGCAACTGCTGCTTCAGTATAAGATGTAATAACACGGATACAGGCATTTTGCGCAATAAACATGAGCATAGCCGGTTCCTACTTTTCCTTGTTTATTTCTTTAATAAAAAAAGTAAGGTAAAATAATGGAATTACCTCTTAGGAGTAACTGTTATAGATTGCTTTTTCTTTACTAGCTTAATTAGGTAGTTTTTTTATATAAAGTATCTTGCCCATGGCGACAAATATTGCAAGGGTCCTCTAAATGCATCATTTTTTCACATTAGTTTATGTCGATGCCTACAAGGTCTTGCTCTAAGATTTTAATTGTTTTTTGTTTATATATTCTAACACATTGAAAGGTAACCTTTAAGTAAAGGGTGCTGCATGGTTTTTAAGTCTTGTTTGTAGGAATTTCTTAGAGCACAGGTCAGCTGATTTCTGGCAGTCTCCTGTGGCCATTGTACTTGACGATTACCTTGCATACTTATAGCCAGCTACAATTTAAGCAACTCTCATTTGTGTAGATTGTCATTCGTGTTTGTCTTTTTTTTTTCTTTTCAGGAACTACATTTGGAATTGTACAACGTGGAGCAGTTTTTGACGATTGAGCACTTTGAAAAAGTAAGTTTGTGGAGTTGGCTGCACATGTTTTTTGCTGGCAAGTAAATAGTTCAGTTTTTAAAATCTAGCATGTCTGAAAGAAAAGCAAACCTGATGTGACTGACAGCACCCTTCTGAAAACTGTTTGGACAATATTGGTCACATCTAGCCAGGGTTTTTTCCCACGGTGGGTGGCAGTGGGTTTGCTGCCCACTAGTCCTGCTAGCTGCCCAATTATTTGAAAAATGTCCTGTGGCCTTCATGTCTTGGCACAGAAATCCGCCGTGCTCGGCGGATTTATGTGCCAAGACATGCAGGTACAGGTCCCCACAACTCAAATTAATACGACTTGGTCAAGGTGCACGCAGAAAAAAGATGCAGCTGCTGCGTGTGTCCCCCTCCCCTCCACAGTCATAGTCGGATTGTCTATTTCTCCACAATTTATGAAGAAAAATCTGCGTCCACCATATATTTTATCCTAACTTGTACAGCTTCACTAGATCAAAGGCCACAGTTATTAAGACGGCCTTCCACAAGATTGGGTTTTTCCTCTTTATCTGTGCAGACTCGATTATGATCTCTATAAATTAATTTTAAGCGGTTGGCTTCACATATTTGTTTCTAGTAGATATAGAATAATTGATGTAATGAAAGTTTCATGGCACTCTTTCTTTTTAATGGGTTGCTTGTCTCAGCTTGTCCTGTTTTCATTTTAAATGCGACAGCATTTGTGGGTGAACCTTTTATCACTTTTTATCGGTCGGTTGGCCTGTTGGATGGTTCGTGTGACCGATTTGACTCTAGCACAGGCAACGGCACAGGCACATGAGGACAGCTTGGTGTGTATGAGCGCTCACACAGAGAGAATGCTTTTTAAAATCGTGCATCTAACCCTATGCCTTTGTCAGCTCCAAAACCAACTTGTGAATTGTAGTATATGGCATGTATATGGCACCAAAATGCATCGTTCGCACACATCGAAACAATCTCTTAGACAATTTTATAAGGAAGGGTCCACCTTTCAACAGGCAACAAAAAAATGCGCAGTCAGGATGCGCTGACGAGGTAGCCAAGTGAGCTCCTTGAGTGGTAGTCACTTGGAGTAAAGAGAATGGCTAGATACAGTTTTGGGGGTAATCAGGTGCACAAAGTGTGGAGCTTGCAAACAGACTTGCATGCCATATAAAAATACTCTAAATTTTTACCACTCGCTCAACTCAAAAGCGTGTGCACAGGTGTGCTCAAACGTGGATAAAATGGAGTTGCCAAATTGTGAGATTGGGGTCTAAGCTACTGCTTAGTCCCCAGTTTTTGATAGCAGTTTTAGTACAAATGCACTCTCTCACCCCCTCAGTTCTGTGAAAACCTTCAGGGATATCTAAAGAGAAAATAAAGTTCCTAATGTTCACACACACTAAGCACTCGAGGCTGACCACCTGATTCAAGAAAGAGTGCAACTAGCCCTTTGTTCTAATGGGAAATTTGGAGTCGCTGCGCGAACTTAGAAAAGTCTAGGATATGAGCTTAGCCAGTTTTACATAGACTCTTCTGCAACATCTCATAAACTTTAGAAATAAATCATTACTCAAACTGAACTGAGTTTTCCGGTTGGTTCATCAGTTCTCAAGAAATGCTTCAGATTATAAAGCAAATCATTATTGTGATTCCGGCCTTGCATTTTTTTCAGTTTCAAACGAATTTAAGCTTGAAGTGTATCGGTTTTGACTAAGGAACAGGAGAACAAGACCCTCAAGTCAAACATTGGTTTTAGATATCGTATCACAGGATGAACAATTAGGGGTAATGTCCATTTAACTTTTGTATAAGATGCATGGCTAATCATTAAATGGGCTGAGAGGCCGGGTCTTATGCACAAAGCTCAATTTGCACATGTTGTTGATCTGATACAGATATTTAATTATTTTTTCTCTGTTTTCTCTTTAGCGCATCATGTTACATGCAGCATCTGAAAACAGAGGCAAAACACCACGGGGCTCCACTTTGGCTTTTCAAGGACC